>VSDK01012907.1:134119-159338 GCA_009767595.1 Symbiodinium kawagutii | reverse complement strand
TCATCCTCATCCTCATCCTCATCCTCATCCTCATCCTCATCCTCATCCTCATCCTCATCCTCATCCTCATCCTCATCCTCATCCTCATCCTCATCCTCATCCTCATCCTCATCCTCATCCTCATCCTCATCCTCATCCTCATCCTCATCCTCATCCTCATCCTCATCCTCATCCTCATCCTCATCCTCATCCTCATCCTCATCCTCATCCTCATCCTCATCCTCATCCTCATCCTCATCCTCATCCTCATCCTCATCCTCATCCTCATCCTCATCCTCATCCTCATCCTCATCCTCATCCTCATCCTCATCCTCATCCTCATCCTCATCCTCATCCTCATCCTCATCCTCATGATGATCATCATCATCATCAGCAGCAGCAGCATCCCCATTATCATCCTCATCATCATCATCATCATCAACATCATCCTCATCAGTATCAGGACTCACCACCCACTCTACCACCATCACCATCACCATTTTGGTCACGGCTCTACCAACTCTGACCACAAAGCAGCTGAGTTCACAGGACGAGATTGGGAGAGACCTGATCAAGGGCCTCTTAACGCAGCCCGTGCCTTGCCATGCAGATTGGGTGGTGATCTCTAGCTGCCTTGGTGGTTTCTTAATGGTTTTATAGGGGATTTTGATGGTCAGGATAACCAACAACAATGGTTAAACAACTGCTATGGTTTATAGGGGTTATAATAACCATTAGTTAACAATGGTAGATGATAGGAGATAACAGCCACCAAAAATAGGGAATATGCCAACTATCTGGGGTTTCTCAAGTCATGGGGGACCCCAAGTTATGGATGGTTTATTGCTAGAAATGATCGAAATGATCAATAAGAAACCACCATTTATGTAGTAACAGCATAGTTGTAATGATGATTAATGTTGATAAGTGAAGTAGTCGCTAATATTGGCGATTGATTATTAAGCAGCTGATGTTTGATGATCAACCATGGTTGACAATACACTTAATCATGGTTAGATATTGTCAATGCTATGGTTGACGAGCTGCTTATATAGTGATTGATGGACGGGATACACCGTTTGGTAGGTTGGTATGACCTTGAGCATCACTAGCGGCTAGTCAGTCATCAAATGGCGCATGGATTTTACAGCGGCTCTTTTTCTTGTAAGGAAAGTACCGACCTGAAGCGTTGCTTCTGTAGTAGAACAGCAACCAGTAGAAAACTTAGTGATCTCAACACCCAATGACTTGAGCCCTACAAACTATGATGTCAAAATTGTCCCATCTACAAAAGCATGTTTACCAACACAATCCTTCAGTAGGGTAACCACGTTATGACAAATGATAGTTACAGCTGTTTCCAGTAGGACCCATGTAACTACAAAACAATATATACACACTATTATATAACTATATAATGTAATATACACCCACCAAAATACATACATCTATGTGCAAGCAACAGAACACCAGGCATCCTACACCACAGCCAGACAGCTTCGATGGAGCCCATCGGCTAAGGTGCTCAAAAGACTTGGCGCTGGTGTCAACGGTCTTCAGGCGTAGCCTGCAGCAGCATAGGGCCGTCAGCCCATATGGAGCAAGTGGCTGGAGGTTTCTGCCGGTGGCGTGGCAAGGTCACGAACAGGTTCAAACATCTACCGGTGCGGCTGAACACCAACATAGCTTTAGCGATCAGCTTTTGCAGTTGGAATTTGAAATCATATTCCACATTTTCAACTTTGAAATTGCATGAATGAACCATTCAATTTGATTGCATTGGAATTATATTCCACTTGAATTGATTCGAATCATATTTGTTGCATTTGAACCATTCAATAGACCATTTCAACAAAACGATTCAACCATGAATAGTAATAGGTGTGAAAAGTGACCGCTCCCGGTGTTCAGGACGTCTTCAAGCATCCCTTCTTCGAGATTCCAGGCGATGGATGCGAGATGGGAAGACACGGGACCCAAGATTCGTGAGATGATGCGAATAGCTGGTGAATAGTTGGTGAATAGCTGGTGGTTAGCTGTTAATGATGGTTCATAGCTGGTGAAATGGCTGGTAGCTGTCAATGATGGTCTTAGATTTGATAAGCTGGTAATGATGCTTGATGATGGTACACTTTACTTGGGACATATCCGTATTGCCTACCACAAGATGTTGGGTGTATACCATCATGGCAAAAGAAATGTCCAAAATGGTCTTTGGCACAGCGGACACGTGGAACCTCGGGATGAGTGATGTCATAGATGCCTACCGTGATTTCCCTATCAACAATGGCTATGAACTTGGATGGTGCTCGTGGGTACCATCATTGAAGTGGACACAACTGGACAGCATTTTCCAACGCTCCATCGGCCTCATCCAAACGTGGAGCTGAATCCCAGGTCCTTCCAGTATGTTCGACAAGCTGCTGGGTCGTGAACTGGAGCCTCCCTATACTCCTGGACCTTGGAGGTGGGAATGACGGTAGAGCTCACAGTGGATAGCTCAGGGTTGGCCGGGGATAGGGGAAGCGAAAACGTGGTTGAGTAGCTCAAGTTGGCCAATTTGTTGCTGAATTTCCCCAAGTAGCAGGCCCTGAATCCATTTCCTAAAACCCAAGACCGTCACTTGCAAATCACCAAAAACCGTCCTCTACAGCCTAAACTCCGCATTCCAGAGCCCTTTTCTGCGTATAGCCAGAGTTTTTGGTTCTTCTCGAACAAAAGATCTTATCGTCAATCACGAGCATCATTGTAGGCTTGGGTAAAACACAGGGTTTGCGCATAGAACTACTTGTAAATCATGCACCTCAGTGTAGGGCAATTGCTTTTTGGATTTGAATTTTTCTATGTCACAAGACATGACATACCGCGATGAGCCTATCAGCCTTTCTCAGTTGCCTTTCTGGAGCCAGAACCAGCTTCATAGTGAGGCCAAACTCAGACCTCGACCATGGGGAAAATACCTTCCATGTGAGCAGTATCAACTTTGTTAACTATCATTCTCTGGTTGGTGGTTTGATTCACATGTTTTATTTCCCCAGTAGTTATTAAGCGACGGTCGGTTGACAAGCATAGCGACAGGGTGGTGAGCACCACCAACCAGTTCATAGTCAAACAATGTTAACCACAAATCAACCATGGTTGTAGGGGTGGTGAGCACCACCAACCAGATTCTACACTCAGGTTTCAGATATGCAAAAAAAACATTTAGACATACAAAAACCATTTTAGACATGTAAAAAACCCTTTTAGATATGTAAGAAACCTTGTTAGACATGTAAAGAACGTATCATTTCCATTTTGGATCCGCTTTTCGACCATTTCCGAATTTGAATCTGCCAGGCCGCCGACGGATCAAAAACGACCTCATGGTTACTCCAAGGCAGGGCGACAGCGACACTTACCAAAAACGCGCTCCATTCTGGGGAAGAGAGACACTGGGGCACTACTTTGATTGAGCTTAAGCTAATAATATACCATTATAATTTATATAGTTAAGCTTATTAGCTATTATATACCAGACTACATTTGTGTACAAGAGTTGGTATATACACACGCACACTATATACCAATCAAGTTTGGTATATAAAGGAGTGTATATTTTAATGAACATAGTTGACAGCCGTAGAACTACTTGCTGGGTCTACGACATTGTTTGAATGTAGTATTTTATGTAGTTGTTTGTTGTATTTAGATATGTGTATATACATACATATGTCTTGTCGGCAGCTAGTAGTCCTGCCTTCTTTTGATATGCTATGTATTTGCGTATTGCACCAATGTACTTACATTGCATGGACATGCACTTTTGTTCAAAGTCGAATCGACTTAAAATATGGTGGTTTCTCAAAATGGTGAACTACATGGAAAGTATCCTCAGTTCTCATCCAACACTGATCATTGCGAACAGTCGTTCCATCCATGACACTTTGAGCGTTTCGGCGCCATAGAGTAATTACTGAGCAGCGGCATGATTTAGCGCCATGGCAAGGAATGCAGGGCATCCATTAGCATCCATTAGCCATGGCCGGAAAGTTTTACATAGTGTAAGTATCTATGAGTCATCACAAATATCCATTTTTGAAAATAATGGTTGGCATCATGTATTCGTGGTATATCCAGCTCTTGATAAAGACTAATGTTGGAGCTTAATAAGTTAAATAGCTGATGATTTACCAGCAAAGATGATAGGGGTTTCTGTAATTATATGGATCTCGCGGGAGAATCCATGAGACTGACATGGTTCCTTGGTTGGTTTTTTGCCAGGAAGATTAATAATCGAAACAGCCCCTGGGCAGCCTCCAATTTCTGTTTCAATACGGGGGCTGTTCATTATCCAGTTTCTCTCCCCTACCATAGCATTGGAACCTGCCGCAGATGTGTGACTAGCCATTCCTAAGCAATTCTATATCACCAGCCAATTCTCTGTCACACGCTTCTGAACCGCGTTGCCCGCTGCTACCCGTGAATCGAAACCTTCAGGCAGCATGGTACAGTCGCCGAGTTGGGATTCTACAACGAAAAGTTGATATGAGCATGGAGCACCATCAACCAGCGCGCATTTCAATTTGTGATTCATGTCTTGCACGTCATGACCCCATTGTGTAGATTGGTTACTATTCTGAGAAAGCATGGCTCTTTGGTGGTTTTAAACATTTCTTATTTTCCCTCAGAATCATTAACAATTGGTTGGTTGACTCATATTTTTCATATGGGGTTGAAACCACCAACTAGATATATGATCATTATCAACCACTATTATCCATAAATAACCATTATTAACCACTATTAACCATGGCTTGAAACCACCTGAGAAAGCATGGTTAGCCACCCGTGGTCGTGAACACCCTATGCAGCTCGGCAGCGCCAGGAACAGTTCGAGCTCTTTGAGCATCCCTTCTCTAAAGGCGCAGCGGTGGTTCGTGTGTCCGCAGTTGGTTGGGGCTGGTGGTTTCTCAAGCCATAGGGAGCCCCCAAAATGGTTGGTTTAGTGCTACTAAATGGCTATGGGTCAATATTAATCAACCAACTAATGGAGGATTTACCAACAATAATAAGGGAAACAATGGTTAATGATGGGGAACCAGGGGTTTTGACCCACAGCCAAATGACTATAAATGGATGATTTAGGGGTACCCCTGTTTTGAGAAACCACCAGTTGCGGGGTTCATGTGCCACCAGTCACCACTGCGTGGGGATGGACACTCCCACCTCCTGGACTGCCATTCAACACTGACTCCGTTACCGTCCATCACTCATGTTTTCAGTATGCTCAGATATCTGGTGGTTTCTCAAAATAGGGGACCCCTAAAAATGGTGGGTTAATTACTATAAATGGTTAATATTGGATGACTTGGGGGGTCCCCTATTTTGAGAAACAGCCATCTAGCATCATATTGCCCCATTGTCCTCCTGTTTCTCATCTGCTTGGTGGTTTTAAACATGTTTTATTTTCCCCATCGATCATTGGTTATTAACAAATGGTTGGTTGAGTAATATTTTTCATAGGGGTGGCTCAACCACCAACCAGTTATCATCCCAATCTCTGTTTGAGAGGTCTTGCTATTCCCGTTACCCAACAGTTGAGCACATCCCTCTTGTGCCAGCGTTGCCATCATTGGGGCGAAGCCTTCCTCCTTGATGGTCATTGTCTGTGCAGACTTCCACCAATAAACCATTAGTAGCCTAAGGCTTGTTAGAGCACATAATAAGCGAAGCTACTAAGCTACTAATGGCTGAACATCATTTTCACCAGTAGCTAAGGGCCTAATGAGTCACTAATGGTGCTTAAAATGATGCTGAGCAAATTTTCATCAAGCTCTGTAGCTTCTGCCCAATAGCCGCACTTCACAACATGCTGCAAAGTGAACATCAGGAATGCTACCGCTGGTTGCCAAAACAAAGATAGAAATTGTTGGTGGGAAGCCCGTGGGGAAACCAAGGATTTTTGAAATTGACAATTTTGAACCATACTCAAACACACATGCTCGCATTTGTTTTGTTTCAAATATTGGTTTTGTAAATCTTCCAAATTACTTGCAATTGTTTTTGAACACTCAACCAAAGTCACATACCTGTTTTTTCATCAAAACTGCGCATCCCTACTGTAAGGGAAACCAGCAGGTGTGCTTGATGCAGTACCTTGGTGTATGTTTTTAATTACTTGGCCTGAAAATGTTACTGACTTCTCAGTTGGTTCTTCCTTCCAGTTGGCTCAAGAAGCACGCGGACTCATTCAACTTTCAAGTAGCCATGTCAGCCCTAGATTTTCCTCAGTAGTCATCATGATCGGCAACAGGTCCAGTCCAATCGATCAGTTTTTTTGAGGCGGTCATTGTCAATGAGGAGGTTACTGCCACAGATGCTTTTCCTATGAAAGCTAAAGTCAAAGAGTCGGCAAAACTATGCCATTCTCAGGCGGCACAAGCAATTCCGCTGCACAATCCGAAGCAGCGCCAAGGAAGTGGAATCGCTTGCGCCGCTTGAGAATTTTGTACTGCATGGCTGGTTTCCTGTGAAGTTCTGCCGCTAGCAACTGCAGTCAAGCCCTCGAACTAATTATTTCCACAGCTGGGCCAAAGGTGGTACTGTAGCACCCACCGCTGCATCCAACTGCATCTTCTGCCATTGCTTCTTCAACGAAATCAGCGGCAGAATGAGCCGCATGGTAGGTCTCATCAGCCAGGGCAGCTTTACACCTCCCTGTTTACCCTATCTTGGCATCTGGCAGTTGAAAGCGGAAGGCGCATTTGGACGTCAGGTGACGTCAGGGCTTGAAATGGTCGACCTTTGCCATCGAGGTCTCCAGCGGCTCCGCGCGTCTGGTGGTGGAGGACGCAGCTCGAAGATCTTCTTCGGGCCGCAGCCTCCAGGCATTGTCGGCGGAGGAAAAAAAGACGTTTCTCCAGGTTGCCAAGGCGTCATCTCAGTAGGGGAACCAAGGCGCGTGGCAGTGAGCGACCTGGGACCTGATGAGTCAACCAGGATGGAGGTAGTGAGATATGGATGTGGATATGCCCGCAGTCCCAATGCTAGGGCTACCTTGGATGACCATCATCCAGATTTATTGGGACCAGTAGCACCACTACTGTAGATTCTTCCTTTGGGCTTAGGATGACTTGCCAACCAGTGACCGGGATCAACCCCGGTGGGAGTGAATGAGTCTTGACACGATGCTATTTTTTCTTTATCACAAGCAACATTGATGGAGGTTGATGATTCAGATTCGACCAGATATATTCTGGACAGCCCCTTGGTGGTTTCATTGATGTCCCTACCTCGGGAAGAACCATCGGAGGGTTCAAAGCACCAGTTAAACACCCTCCATGCTTGCGCAATTACATTTGGTAATGTCTCAAAATAGGATACCCCCAAAAAATACTTGTTTTCTAATTCAAAATGATTCATCACTTGAATGATTTGGGGGGTCCCCTATGTTGAGAAACACCCATATCGATTCTTCAACTTCCACAATATCATCCCACATTACTACCGTCATCTATTGCAGGGAGATCATTATCGCTAGCCATCAATATTTGGGAGATCTTCTCACTTGCTATCATCATTAGTAGGATTTATTCTCACGTACTATCATTCTTAGGGTCATCATTATCAATAGGGCAACAATTGAGGTATCATTATAAACATTATAGCAATTGAGATACAGCTATATATCATTCTCACTTACTAATAGGGAATAGTCACTACTATTCAGCAAGATTGAAGATGATTTATAGTTGTGCCACACTGATCCATTCATCCAGTAGTTTGGTTACCGGGAAAACCTAGGTTGGGAAGCCTCGTTTGAACCAGCAATTATTTGGGTTTCCTGTGGTTTTTCTAGGGTTTCCTAGGGTTATAACATGGTACAACCACCAATGATGGGGGTTCCAGCGTAGATTTTCCCATTAACCATTTGGGTGTTTCTCAAAAAATAGGGGTACCCACAAAAATGGTTGGTTTAGTACTGATAATGAGTAATATTGGATGATAACTCGGGTTCCCCTATGACTTGAGAACCCCCTGCACCGAGTCCTGTGTCTCGTGTAACGCTGAACGGTCAGGCCCGGAGGTCGTTAAGCAGAACGGCTTCTTTTGCACCGCGGCCAGTGCCAGCGATGCGGTAAAGCAGGAGTTGATATGAACATCATGCTGAACTGGTGGTTTCATAGGGGTTTGCATCAATGATGATGGACATCCCCAAAATGCCCAGACTAGTCTTTGTTGGGATGCTTATCTACTCTATTTTGGGATGGTTGTGATCCATAGCCGTAGTCCTGTGGCAAATCTCTGCAAAAATCTCTCATGGCACTTGGGTGTCCGTGGGTGTCCCAGTGGGGAAGTTGCTTTTTGATGGGGTGTGAAGTGTCCCAAGTGATATGGTTGCATCAAAGAGGATAACCACGGTTACAGAAGCAATGACTGGTTGGTGGCTTCAGATCAACTAATGATGTTTTTATTTTCAACCATCCTTGATCATCTTCAATGACTGGTTGGTTGCTCCATCTGATGATTAGTTGCTCCATCTGATGATTAGTTACTCCATTCAACCATCCCTTGAGATGGGGCAACTACCCCCTGGTAAACTAACATAGCAACGGAAAATCATCCTTTTTTGTAGGGAAACCCAGGGAAACTACCAATTATTGGTGGATTTTCCATTGCCATGTTAGTTTGAGATGGAGCAACTAGCCTCATCAGATGACAATCAGAGCTGCCTCAAGCCGCCAGTCGGGTCGACGCTGGATCTCAAGGAGGTGCCATCAATGGTAGCCAATGATGGTGATGCAACTCCTCCATAGCCAGTGGAGAAGAAAACAAATACGTATCTGGGGGTTTCTTAAGCCATAGGGAGCCCCTAATAATGGTTGGTTTATTACTATAAATGACTTTAAATGACTATAACTGGATGATTTGGGGGTACCCCTATTTTGAGAAACCACCGTATATACCTAATCATGAAGACAATGAAAGACAAATCATGCGCATATGATATGTAAATTCACCAGGCAGAATGATTGACCAACGGTCAGTACCAGAAGAACAGTGAATTTGTTATTGCGATTATTGTTACCACCAACTGTGGGATGCGCAGTGGATTGTTTTTAGAGATTTGTCTTCAATGGAGACTCTGGATTGTTCGATCGCGTTTTCGTGTCACTTTGTCGAGGTGGCGCCTACGTGTGAAACTGTCTCCTAATACTACTACTAGCCAATAATATCAATAATCAATAGTCAAGAAGCATCATGCACCACGTTTCTTAAAATCATCAATGAAGCATCGAAATTGTACAACAGCAATGAAACAGCACTGCGGTGCAGCACTCACATTCGCCATCCTTAAGGAGCGTAAACTTGTAAACCATGAAAATTGACGGTCCGCTGGTTAGCCTAAACCAGAAACCGACATTGTCACTCATTAACCAGCACCAGCAAAGCATCAGCCATAGAACACCATCCGACATAAATCACCACTAGCCATCATTGAAACATATTTAAGCCATTTGAAACTATGCTTTTCATTTGCAAACCATCATTGAATCATTGACCATCACTGAATATCACTATCAAGCTGCTTGTGCATTTGATACCAACCAAAAAATCATGGAACGCCATCATTAACCATCGACCATCACTGAAACTATGCGCCTTTCATTCACCAGATACCATGGAGGAACCTTCACGACGTTCGCACCAACTCAGGCAGCGTTTTCCGCCGGAACCGGTGAAGCTTTCTTCGCCTAAAGCGCCGCGCAGCTCCAGTGCCTCGTCAGCAGATCAGGATGGATTCTGGTTGCTGCTTGATTGTTAATCCAGAATCAAGTAGATTGTTAATCAAGATTGTTAATCCAGATCAATGATGGATATGTTTGTTAATCCATTATGATTGTTAATCAAGTAGCAACCAGAATGATACAACAGTGGTCATACAACCAGAATTGATTCTGATGTTGAAAAGTGGTTGCAGTTGATACAACAACTATGTCATTGATTCTTAATCAAGTAGCAGCTAGCCAACGCTACTGGTTGAAAATCAGTTCAAGTAGCAGCTAACCAATGCTACTGGTTGAAAATTAGTTGAACATTCGCTTAATAATGAACGATAATGGTTCATAATAGTTCACGAAGACTAGTAATGCTTCATACCAGCGGGATAAAGTTGGTGGTTTTTGCCATATTTCCTGACCTGGAATCAGGTCATGAGGCTTAACAACTTGACGCACGTTTCCGGGGAGTTGTGGGTCAAGGCTTCGTAACTATTCTGTTCCCACAGATGACTACGGAACTGAATGGTTCTTTCGGAATTTCAATGATTTTCAGATATAGGGGTTTCTCAAATTAGGGGCTAAATCATCCTTTTGTACTGATTTACAAGAATAAATCAAGCATTGTTGGGGGTCCACTATTTTGAGAAAGCCACATATCCAGGTTCAGATCTTTTGTTTCCGCTTGATGCTATGATTGGACCTTGCCATACCTTGCCTGGCTGTGGTTGGGATGGAGCTAAGTGGAGCCAGGGGTATCTGGCCCTGTGGCCGGAGCGATTTAGAGCTACCAGGGCCGTTCAACAAATGGTTAATCAACTGGATGGCTTATACCCACTAACTTAGGTTTTTAGTGTTTTTGGAATATGATTGATTTACCCTATAACCATTAAAGATATATTTTTAGCAAGGGATCTATAAGCCACCAAGTCAATCATGTTCAATCTGCCAATCCAGGCAGTATTGGGTTTTGTTGCACAACTTGCAGGACATGTGTGATGATAACAGATTGATATTAGATGTACCGGGTGGTTTACAGCCACCAACTTCGATTTTTGTTGTGTATTTGGGATTAGATCGACCATATTTGCATCCATAAACCCTCTAAAACTATCTAAAACTTGAAGTTGTAGCAGGGTCTGGAAGCCACCAGCCGCGTATTAGATCCTATCTCCATGGACCATGGGCTGAATGCGCTTTGTGGGGCTGCCGTTCGGGGCCTACCTCTGGGCAGGCGATCCGCTGTGTGGCGATCACCTCGGCGACAAGCGCCGAGGGGTGACGCAGTGCAACTGCGCAGAGTCGGGGTGATGACAGAAGACTTGTGGTGAATTGATGGTTAAAAAGGTGGTTAATGAAATTAAACAATGCTTAGTGAAATGGTTCATGATGGTTAATTGATGGTTCATGGTATGGTTGGTGACGGTGAAATGGTGGTTAAACATTGATTGAGTAAGGATGGTTGATGATGGTTCATGGTGGTTAATGATGGTTAAGGATGGCCCAGCATGGTCAACGATGGCTAATGGTGGTTATTAATAATGGTGGATGAAGACGAAATTATCGCGAGCTTCATAATGTTAACGGCTAATCTCGCAAGCAATGACGGTTGGTGAATGGTGGTTGATGATGGTCATGAATGCTTATTTATGGTTCAATGACTATAAAATCAAACCCCATTAGCCATCATTGACTATCAGTTACCATGATTGACCACTTATCATTGATGAATGTTAATGATTGCTCAATGATTTCAACCATACGTAGGGATGATGGCTTTGAAGTGACTTGCGCATATTTTTCAGATAACTCACCACCAACCAGTCATGATGGCTGATGGCCAATCATTGTGATGACGATAACGATGGTTACAATTGATACAAGCAAACGGAGGTTTCTGAAGCCATAGGGAGCCTCAAAAAATGATTGATTAATGAATATACATGGTTTATAAAGGATGATTTGGGAAGTCCCGTATTTTGAGACACCACCAAATAGTTGATTGCAACCGTTATTGTAGTTATTTGATATCGGTCGGTAGCAGTATGTATTGACGGCCAATGGGATTGATTCAGATGATGGTTTCTCAACCAGCGCTGAACATCTACTTCATCATGTAGGTGTTTCTCAAAATAGGGGTCCCCCTAAATCATCCTGTATCAATCATCCATAGTATTTCATAGCAATAAACCAGCCAATTTATTGAGGGTACCTCCAACTATTGAGCAACTATCATATTCAATTAATCATAAACCATCCAGTTTATTTGGGTACCTCCAACTATTGAGCACCTATCATGTTTAATCATTTATAGTAATAAACCAGCCAGATTTTGGGGTATTTTGAGAAACCACCATGTTTCAGTGGTGACTTCAACGCAGCAGCAATGCAATCATGAAACGCTTCTTTTGAAGGCTTGAAACGGACACCTGTTTCCGACCATGCCTCAGGCCCACCGGTCTCCCGTCAGCTCCCCCCATGTTGAAGCACCGCAGAAAGCCGCAAGAGGTTCCACACATGAAACCGGCGAAGCGAGATGGGGTCAAGCTGTAAGGTCAGGTTGATGTTTTAAAGCTACACCAATCAAGCAACAAACAATTAAGCAATCAATTTTATTATGGAGAGAATTCAACGAAGAATATAGCAACTTATATAGCAACTAATATAGCTGCTAACATAGCTATACAATATGATGATACGAGTATACCGTATATTCAGATCAGTGATTTTTACCAAGGGGTTGTTGATATACCGATTATAGAGATGATGAGTAGTTACAAGCAATGACAGAACTAATTGAAGTATACATAATAGGGTATAATTAGTACAGGCCAGCTTTGGCAATGTAGAGACACTTCCTGGTGTCTCAACAGCAAATGATCATGGTACGATGTTCCTGACCCAATCTTCTTTTGTTTCCAAGGCATTTGACAGTCATGATGAGAAAGATAGTCTCAAAGCGTATCAAGCGAATGCACGGGATGCATTCATTCTTCTAACTCCCATATGAGTAGCCTACGAAATCTATAGAACAGAGTAGTCAGCATTGCCTGAAGCTTTGAAGAACAAGTCAACTCCTGCAATGAGCATAGGGGACGACCCCAAAAACCACACGTGCATCTGTAGCTCTATCATAAAAACTACCTGCACAGGTGACAAGGGACGAGCCATTCTTGTTGAGGCAATACTGTTTCGCAGCACAGCCATCCGGCTGGGAAGCGACCCCCAGGGAAGCAGGTTGGATTCCCATGTCAAAGCTGTGGTAGATTTTGGGGAACTTCCTTCGTTTTGGAATAGCCTCTGTAGCTAGGGCCACAGGGCCCGTGTTGCTTTGAATCAGATCAGTTTTCCAGTTCAAAGTTGTCAACTCTGCAAGAAGCTACGCGGGTGGAATATGAGATATTTCCAGATTGCAATTTGTAGCATGAAAACTTTATTGAGTGTCCTTGTCCGAAGTACCCCTAATCAACCAGTATGACCAGTATGAACCATCATCCATTACATTCATCAGCCAGTAAACCATCATAGAGCTCATTAATGTCAATTTGGTTACAAGCTTTGACCGAGCTGATGGAGACATGGGAATCTCAAGCATCAATCTTTAGGGAATACAGTAGGCCCATGGAAAAATGGTTTCCATGGATCTCCCGTTAGTTCCTGGGATGAAAGGCAGCGATCCAAGTCTGTTAGCAAATCCACCAGACATGAAGGGATCACAGCCCACTTGGGCTGGGCTGCGGCGGGAGCTGTGTGGAGATTGATCCGGAAGCCTTCTCCCTACCGTGAGAGCTTTCCAATGTGTCTTCTTTGTGATCCTGGAACCAGGGTCCACTTCGTGAGCCTGTCTATCCACAACACTCGTTCCAATTTGTGGTTGATTCAGTCAGCCTCAATCGGAATCAGGGATCAACCACTATTTGTTTTTATTGCTTACCCTCTTATGAACGAACCTGGCAATGGAAAATCTTTGTAAATGCTTTCCCAGGGGTTGTCTATATGGTGATTTCCTATTGCCATGTTCGATCGCCAGAGGGTATTCGCTGATCATCTTACCAACCAGTCAACCAATAGACAGTCCCGCATCGTTTCCCGGACATCGACGCGCACAGAAATGGATGTCGCCGCAGCACCCCTGGGCTGGACGCCCTCTCAGTGATGGGAATTCTGTAACAGCAAAACCCAGCAGTAACCGAGGTGAATTGCTGGTTCATAAATGTTAAGAAATGATGGTTGAACAGAGCTTAATCAATCATCACTTGATCTTACTGAATGCTAAACAAGTAAATGTTCAGAATGGTTCGCAATTCTTCATGATGGTGGCTAAACAGTGGTTAATTGATGGTAATTACTGGTTCGCACTGGTTTAGAATGGTTAACAATGGTCAATGATGGTTGCTTAATGGTTGGGTAATTATCAAAGAAACTTTGTTTAGACAAGCACAACATGGAAACTGATGTAGCTCGTGAACTATTACCAATGATGGCAAACTTGGGATGACCCAGAGCTGTAAGGGGAGTTCTTTGAATATGGAACCCAAAAAATGATTGGTTTACGGCGAATATGGGATGACATGGGGGTTCCCTATTTTGAGACAACACCTATAAAGTTGGTATATCACCCATACTTTTGACCACCATTTCTTGTTGGTTGATGGCTTGACCGAGCCATAGCTACATGTGTCAAGAGCCCTACATTGAGTCCAGTCATCGTAAGCCAAATTCAGTGGACTGAAGTTCCAGACCGCGGGACAGCTTGTTCCAGTGCCAGGAGAATTCCGCGTTCATCACGGTTACAACTGCCTGAGTCAACTTTGTGGGATACCTTCAGGTGGTTTATACTACTGTTTCTCTAGGTTCTCTAGGGTAGCTTGGGCAACGATCTGCCAAGACCCTGCTGGTTGCTGTTGGTGGTGAATTCCTCGGCTCAGAGACCTGTAGGTTGGGGCTATGATCGCAATAAACGCATTTGGCTATGGGTCAATATTAACCAACCAATAATGGGGGTTAATAACCAACAACAATAGGCAAAATACTGGTTAATTATGGGGAACCAGGGGTACAGGGTTTTGACCCACTGCCATTTTCCGAGAGTCCAAAAAAGTCCCAACTGAAATATGCGATGGCCTTGGGGATGCGATGGCCCACTATTTTTCGCAATCACCATTTATAGTCATCAATAATGCCTGGTTATACCTCAATCAACCACATAACCATGTGGCTATTCATATCATTGTTATTGTTGTTGTTATTATTATTAATTAACCATTATCAACCACCATTAACAACCATTGATAGCCATATCCACCATTCATCAACCATGGGTTAGCATCAACCATTTGATTACACACAACCAGTGGTCAGTGGTCGGGCGCGCGGTTCAGAAGCTGACGCTGCCAGGTTTTCCTCCGTCGCAGGCGTGAACCTGCGAGTTTGCTGAGGTCACTTCAGAGGAAGGTGACCAGGTGAACCATCGAAGCATCTGAGGAATCGACCAGTTGCTTGATCTAGCAGTTGATCAGTTGGTTGATGTAGCCATACTGTTTTTTTTTTCCAAGATTTTCCAAGAAGAGGCGGTGTCCGAATTCCAGTCGTTGAAGGCGTGGTCAGTTTCGTACGTAGTGGGATATGGATCTAACCAACTGAGTTAGTCACAATTGTTTGGAGGTGGGGTCATTTGCCGAAAAAGCAACATCACGACGGATTGACAATCCAATGTCCACATCAACCAATGGTGGTTACCAATACCAGTGATGGATATTCGTGGGTATTAGACCACTTAAGCATATCAGTCTTCCATTTTAGTGGTTTATAGTGGTTACTACCCCAAGTAAGATAGTTTGTAATCATAATGATACAGTAGTATCATTGTAGCATGTATCTATCATTGGAAACTTGGGATGCTATCCACCATGGGTTAGATTGACCACAATATGACCACAACAATTGGTGGTGGCTATTTATCATTGGTATCAACGGTAATAGATACCAATCATAGCATACAGTAAACAATGATGATTTCTTAATTGGTATTAATCACATTAGTTGTCAATGATACTTGTGAATAGTTTTCAACACTTGTTACATATTGTTGATTATGATGGTACCAGCTTGTTACATGTTCGCCATAATAACCATGAGTTGTTGTTACCTTCCAAGGCTTTCTTTCATCACATCCTGCTGCTGAGCAGGTCTTGAGCGATGAACGGCTGGCCCGCTTGCTGTGACCCGCACGCAGCACCGGTGATGGAATGGTCAGCCAGAGCCAGCTTGGAGCGGTAAGCACCGTGGTAATGATGGTTGATGATGGTTGATGATTCATGATGCTTGATATTGGTTGAAGATGGTCCATGATGGTCCTGATAGTTGATGATGGCTGATGATGGCTGATGATGGCAACAATTGCGGACAAATGATGGTTCTTGATGGTAATCATGATGGTTGAAGGATGGTTACCGATCGTTGATGACGGCTTTAGGTGCAACGTCTATGGATACTGATGGCTAGTTGTCATGTGTTCGGGCTCATGGATGACAAACAAGATATTTTCCGCCATTTGGAAGGTAGGTTACTCATGATGATGGGAACCATCACTATCGTTCAACCAGGACTCCCAACATCATCCTTTGTCCAAGGGCTTTCCAATCCATTCTAGTTCCATTGCTCATCCACATACATTACATTACATTGCATTGCATTGCATTACGCTACACTACACTACATTAATTACTTTACATTACATTACATTACATTATACTACATTACCCTACGTTACGTTACATTACAGTAAATTACATTCCATACCTACATGCATCAGACAGACAGATAGACAGGCAGACAGGCAGGCAGGCAGACAGAATCATGCAGAATTCACAATCATACAGAATTATGTCGAAACATCACATGCATATGTTTGCACATGAATGACAGCCCAGCTTACAACGGTTGAACTGTTGTCACGTTTGACAGTTGGCTGACAATGATTCTGCATCACCAAGCTTGTTTTCCGTGGACAACCACCAACTGGTACTCTTTTTACATTGTATGGACATACTCAAGTGAGCAGTAATTTAATGCATCGGAAGATAGACCCAGGTCACGTAGTTTAATTGTTCCATCGCCAGCAACTATAACTAGTCGGTGATTTCAAGGTTTTTTCCTAGCGGTTGAAACCACCAACCGGATGGCAACGATCACCATGATATGGATTTCATGGCAAGAATGGCAAGTAGCAGCACTGTTTTTTAAACGTAACCTTTTTTGACCACTATATTTTTTAGCCTCTGTTCAAATACCCTCTAGAGGGGACTCCGGCAATGAATATACAAGCTTTTCATGCAATGAGGGCCTCATAGGGCATGTTCGTATCTTCGGGCAAAATTTTGAGGTTGTTTGTAAACCAAATGCACAACTGGTTTGTTTACCTGCCCAGCATGATGTTGTTTGGGGTGGCTTGTGATACCCCCTTTTCTAACGAACACACCCACGGCGAGGAATCAACAAAGAGCCACTATCAACCGCTGATGATTGAGATGATCGCTGCGAATCATTCCCACATCAACCTCCCGACTTCCCAATGGCTTCGACTGCCTGAGGCAAGAACAGAGCCCCACCGAGGGAAGTGTCTTGGAGCGCGGCTGGTGAGGCACTTGCCAAGTGCCAGTGGCAGGTGATTTGGGGCTATGGGGTTGGTGATGGTTGATGGTTATGATGGCTAGATGATGGTTCCGGGTTGATGACCAAACACTCGTTAATGTTCATGGTTGATGGTTGGCAATGGTTGATTGTGATGACTTGGGTTAGCGCTGGTGGTTTCACCGTTTGAAGTTCGCAGCCCTCTTCAATGCTTTTTGGCTGAAACCAAAGCCACCCGCCTGGCAGCCTTGTCGCTAGCCTCTAGTTTCATGCGAAGCTTCCTGGGATGATTACACTCCGGCGAACTAACCAATTGAAGAGGAGCATCCACCATTTATGGCTGGTTTACTTACAAATATGACGATGACTTTTTGCTGCCAGGCTACCCGAGGCTCGTTGATTCGTCCATGAAATTTCGATCACTTCGGCTGCGACTCGAGTTCGAACGGGTGCCTGAAATCAGCTCCTGTATTTCGATGGAGAAGGTGTACTTGTGAACCAGCTATTGGCTGATAGGATTGAATGGGCTCACAGCTTTCGAGCAGGAGGAATTTCACACATTTGGCTTATAGAATAGCACCCAAATGGTGGGGTAGTGTGGGATGGTTTGCGGGTACCCCAATTTTGAGAAACGCCCAAACATTCTTTGCCAGCTCATTGATTATCTTGTGGATCCGTAATTGTTTGGACAACTTTGGTAGCTCAATCACCCATATCCTATATTGGTAGCGTAGAAAGTCGTTGTGTGAATAGATGCACACGTGTTCCATCATTTTCCAGTTTTGCTGTAGTTCGATCAATACCTATATATGATGTTAATATATTTATAAAGTTATTTACATATACAAGCCAAACAAGTGCGCAGTGATGTCGACCATGAACAAGTGACTACCAGGGTACCAAGCAAAAGCAGCGGTTCTGACGGGTGCTCTCGCTGGCATCCCAAGGTCATCGTGCTGGCGAAACCGACAGCGACGAAGAGCTTGCAAGACATTTGCAAGAGCCCAGCATCCCAGCGTGGAACATCCTGTGGTTAGTACATTGCCGATAGTACATTGAACCCATGGCTGGTGTGGGCTAAATGCTCGTTGAGAAATCACCATGTGTTTTCGTCGCTCTTACTATCTCTCGTTGATTTCGAGCATGAAGCATGCATTGTTCACTGGGATGAGTTGGTTGCATTACCAGTCCACTGACAAAGGTACATTCATGGCGTCACAAGCAGCAAGAACTTCTACAACTTACATGTAAGTATCCTAATTTGCACCTGAGATATAGCTTGAATCTGATGGAAATACATTCGGTAGATCACTCAATAGAGTTGGCAGATTCTTTCCATATCTTAGAAGTACTACCTTAGATATGGGGTGGTTCTCAAACTAGGGGTGCCCCCAAGTCATCTAGCAATACACCTACCAATTTTTGGGTTCCCTATCATAAGGCACCACCATATCGGGGTTTCTCACAATATGGGACCCCCAAAATCAGCCAACATTAACCATTTGTAGCAATAAACCAACCATTTCTGAGGTCCCCTATGATAAGAACCCACCATATAGTAGACTATTAGCAATGATACTCCAATATGACAATATAGCAATTTGGGGTCCCCTATGATAATAACCCACCATATGTTTCACTTGTTGGATCTTGCCTTTTGCCGATGGAATCTGTCTGAGATGCTGCCGCAAAGCCGGTTACATGTGCCCCACGGTTGTTCAGCTTGGATGCTGCTTTCGAAACGCTTAGAAGGATTGATTGACAACGGTTCAGTAATGATTTCTGCCATGTAATAGCTGGTAAAAAGGTGGCTATTGATGGTTAATTAGCTGATTAGTGGTTGCTAAGAAAGAGCTCAATGGTGGTTATATGATGGTTACTCTCTAGCAAACTCACCTGGAAGTGGGAACATCCATCATTTATAGCATGTTTATCTATGAAACATGGTGATTTGTAGCTTCCAGCTTGGTTTACGAGTGCAATTGATGCTGACTGCAATATGGTTGAGACAGATCGACTCATTGATGTGTTCTTTCAGGGTACGGACAACCGCTGATCGACGTTTGTTAGAGTCGATGACTAGCTGGGCAACCAGGTACCGTTCTGAACAACGAACAAATAGCCGATGATTGTTAGTAGTAGCTGATGGTGAACAAACATCAACAATTATCTGGTTGGTGGCTCTACACATTTCTTATTTTGCCCAGTAATGATTCACAAATCGTTAGTTGACAAATATTTTTCATAGGGGTTGAAACCTCCAACACAAGAATTGTTCGACTCGGTCTTATCAAGAACGGCACTGTTTGATGACTCACTCTAGCTACTGATTGTGTTATTGTATGTGATTGCGGATGATTGCGGTATTTGGTTGACCTGTGCCGACTTATTTCACTGGTGGAAAGAGTGAGCATATTATCAGGGATGAAATGACAAGCAACTATCAAATCTGGAGAGATGAAGAATGACACCACCATTTCACCATGTTCAAACTTACGAGTTAACATCTTTCTTATCAGATAGAGCAAGTGTAAAAGTCAATTGCTAGATATGGCATGTGTGAAATTGACCACTTAGTTGGAATGAGCGGCCCTACATTACGCATCAGCCTTTGTCCACGTGGGTTGCCATGCTTCAGGTTCTCATCCTTGCAACCGGATGGTTGAGAGCAACACAATTGTGTATCAAAGCGTATGCCCAAAAATTGTGTATATTCCAACGCAATTATTAATGGAGGGCCATTTTTTTAGGGAATTTATTTTTTTTAGTTTGGGGAATTTTTCTTTTTTTCCCTATCCCTGTTGCTTTCCTGCTTTCCTGCTTTTCTGCTTTCCTGCTTTTCTGCTTTTCTGCTTTTCTGCCTCTCTGCTTTTCTGCTTTTCTGCCTCTCTGCTTTTCTGCTTCTCTGCCTTTCTTCTTCTTTGCTTCTTTGCTTCTTTGCTTCTCTGCTTTTTTGCTTTTCTGCTTTTCTGCTTCTTTCTTTTTTTGCTTCTTTGTTCTTCTGCCTTGCAGAGGCAAGGCAAACAAAACCTTAAAACTCCTAAACCTTAAAACCCTAAGGCCCTAAAACACTTAAACCTTAAAAAACACCGAAAAACTGAAACACCCAAACCCTCAAACCCTGAAAACCTTTAACCCTAGGATTTCAAACCCTAAAACAGCCCTCCCCGCTATCATGTATAATATATATATATATCAGATCATCATCTACTATTTTTCTTAATCATATATCCTATGTGATGAATTTCATCTCTTGTTACGCCAACCCCCCGCTTAATCACAACAATCACCAACAGCAACCATCCAGGATCACAACAATCACCATCAGTAACCACCCACCACCAACAATGACCAACAACAACAACAAACGCAATTGCAGCGGGCCTTGCTAATGGGGGGGCTTTTGCTCAACATCAACAACATGAACCACGCCCTCCTTTATGGAAGTGTGAAGCACCGACGTCTGTCAAATAATCTTGGAAGTAGGAGTCTGCTTTCCCAAAATGCAGCAAATACCATGCAAAGTAGGAGTCTGCTTTCCCAAAATGCAGCAAATACCATGCAAAGTAAGAATCTGCTTTCCCAAAATGCACCAAATACCATGCAAAGTAAGGACTTAGTTCCCCAAACGCAGCAAATACCATGCAAAGTAAGATGTTTATTTCCGACTTATTTCCCCACATGCAGCAAATACCACGCAAAATGCGAGGCTGACTTCCCAAAATGCAGCAAATACCACGCAAAATGACAGGTTCTGGCTCGAAACTGCTGCAAGTACCAGGGGAAGGGCTCCAGGAAAGGAAAAAAAGAAAAATTCCCCAAACTAAAAAAGATAAATTCCCCAAACAATTTCCAACCCATTATTAATTGTCCAACCAATCACCCAATCTACCAGCCACCAATCAACCAATCAACTAGTCAACGGAATAAAACATTAAGCATCATTGCCTGGTGTTCAGCATCACTCACGATCCAAGCATTCGCATCGCACCATCTCGTTGGTGGGTCTCAAGCTGCCAGTGCCCCAGGGAAGAGGATCGTGGAATGCCGCGGCGAAGCGATCGCCGAAGGTCAGGAAGGGGCGAGGATGATGGAAGAGTTACTGCTTACTATGGGTCCATATTAAGCATCATTGTTAATCGATAATAAGATCATAGCCATCAGGGGTACAGGGTTTTGACCCATAGCCATAAGGCAAACTAGGATCATGATAAAGGATAAATGGTCTACGAAGATTTGGTAAGCAAATTCACTTTTGATGGTGAAATTTCGGTAATGAAATAGGCCATCATTTGATTATCTAAAGGATCAATGGTCTATCCACTATTGAGTATCACTTCAGTATCAACAATGCTTACCATTCATGTGACGTTCAAGCCGTTGAGCTCATTCTTTCTGGGCGCAAGCATGGCTAAAGCCAGGCTTCTCAGGGGTGTTTTCTCAGCCGGCGCGTTGCCAAGGCCCCAGAAGGGACCCAGTGTTGATCCGTGGGGATCATCGTGGTGCTGATTGATTTGCTGCAAGGGGGTTCTATGCTATAGACTAACCACACACAAGGCAACTACCACTAGCAATTGTCGATAACTATATAAATGACTGCTGATCAAATAGCAACTTGAACGCTTTTTAATGAAAGTGTTCATAAACGTTGTAGGTGTTGAAGAATAGCTCATAGTGTTTCAGGGTTGCTGATGCTGGTTGCTATTCATCAACAATAACTTACAGTACTGTAACCGGGAACAATGAGAGGATGTACCCACAGGAACAACATGTCTTTTAATCATTGGATGTGGATACCGTAAGATGTTCATCAACTTACGGCGAGCTTGGGCAACTTGACCTACCCCCCAGGTAGTCATGTTCAAAAAGACAGTTGCGTCCCAAATCTCCAAAAAATGAGCATGTAGTCGGATTCAAGGCTTTTTTGAGCCTCTGGCCAACTAACCTGGACATGGAAAATCCATCAAATATAGCTGGTTTACCTTGAAATGCTGATTTCCAAACTTCCAGCTTAGCTTCCCGGATAAGGGCATAATTACATTCACATATATATGTATATATACGCACTCATAATCATATATGAATATGATTATCATATATATATATATATATATTTATTTATTTATTGATAGATATATATATATATATTTATTTATTTATTTATTTATTTATTTATTTATTTATTTATTTATTTTTTTATTCATCGATATATATATATTGTTTTTTAAAAATATATATTTATTCATTATATATATATACATATCTAATTTAGTATATATATATATTTACCTTTATATAACATGTGCGTATGGTTCAAGATGATTCAATCATTATTTGGGCCTCGGGTATCACTTTCATATCTCAAGCCCGGCGCCGCTTATCATCCATCGATTCAGGAGCTTGATTTTGGGTTCCGTGGACTGTTTCACCAACATTTGGCTATGGGTCAATTTTTACCAACCAATAATGAGGGATAATAACCAACAAACTATACGGAAAACAATGGTTAATGATTAATGATGGGGGAACCAGGGGTACAGGGTTTTGACCCACAGCCATTTGTTAATCAGTTGACACCAGTAGGTGTACCGTGAACTACCAGTAGGTTGGTTCATAAACTATGGCCAAATCAGTTTTTTGCACATGTTCCTCGTGAACCATGAATACCAAGTAGTCATCCTTACTAGTTGCAACCATTACGAATCAGTACCGGGTGGCTTACAGCTACTACCTTAGGTTTTTATATTTTTTGGGATATGATTGGCTTGCCGTATAGCCACTAAAATTATATTTTTAGCAGGGGATGTATAAACCACCAACAGTATTGACTGGGAAGAAAGAATGCGCTTGGCGTTTGCCTCTCCTACCGTGCCAGGTACACGACCCACGATAGAGGTGCCACGCGCTGGGAAGCCGTTGATACACAGGACCGTTGTTTCCCAAAGTTCTGAACGGTATAAAGCCGTTGGGATATCAATTATTCCTAGTAAATAGGTGATACTTGTGGGTTTTGTTGCAGCTTCTTGCAATTGGTTCTAATCTTAGGCCTGATTGATAGCGAACCGTATATGATATGTTTGCATCCTGATGTTCAAGGAGAGATTCTGGCCGGAGAGAAACAACCTGTGGTGGTTGGATTGCTGCTACTGGCATACTTATTGTCATTCTAGCTGCTGCTGCCGTCGTTTTTGTCAGGGATATTCCCATCATGCTCGGGTCTCCAAACTCCCCTACAATTGTTCGTTGTTGGCCATTCACTAGACGTTACCCCTACATACCCTTGCATTTGTGAACCCAACCAAGGTGATAGAAGATTTATCCCAATAGATTTGGGCCCCCTGGATATCTGTGGTGTCCAACGGTAGCTATAGCCTGTCTGGGACGACTGTCTTCCCGCGGCGCAACGCAACGCAGACTGGCGCAACGGTCCCATCTCAGCGACTTTGTTTGGCGCTCAGATCCATGAGATCCATTCGCTCAGATCCAGCCATTGGGCGCTGGGTTTGGGGGAGCTTTGTCCGGAGAGGATTGAGACTTGGCTATGGGTCAAGCAGTTAACCAACCAACTAATGGGGGATCACCCCCCACAACAACAAGAAAAACAATGGTTAATGATGGGGGAACCAGGGGTACAGGGTTTTGACCCATAGCCGCTTCGCCTCTGCAAATTCCTAGTGACACACAAGTTTTTCAATGGACGATTTCCATAAAACTCTTGGTCATTGTTCAATATCGATTCCATAAGATCAACACAAACACCATGAACATACCCTGTTGCTTCTATTCATGTAGACCCTGCCGTCAATCGGAGGTGACGGCAGATCATTGATCCTACAGCAGGTCATAAGACTTACAACGCTGTGGTTTACCCATCCTGTTACGTTGTAAGCTTGTTGGAAGTCTTATGACCTGCTGGTTGTAAGATCTTGTGGCCTTTGGTTGTGACCAATCCTAAGCTCGAGCTCATGCTCCGCGCTTGGTAATAACGTCACAATTGATTAATGGTTACACAATTTGAGGAAGGGTTATAGCACATACTTAACCCACAGCGATGATACTATCGGTTTGACCACGTGTCATATAGGTGTTTGATGATATTACATTGTTTTCTTTGATATCATATGACTTTTTTTTACATATGGACATGTACATGCTATACATTTGGGCGATTCTCAAAATGGGGAACCCCAAAGTTATAGCGGGTTTATTACTAACAAATGGTGAATATTGGCAGATTGGGGGGGTCCCCTATGACTTGAGAAGCCACCATATCTCAATGACCGTATCCATCATATGGCTGTGGGTCAGTTCACCCTGTACCCCTGATTCCCCTATCATTATCCATTGTTTTCCTTTATGATTGGTTGGTCATTATCCCCATGAACGTTGGTTGGTCAACTGCTTGACCCAGCTCGCCATATAGTTGGTCTATATCCCCTATAATTTTTAGTTATCATCCCTGATTATTAGCCAGCTAAACCAGCTATTAGTTGGTTGGTTAACTGCTTGACCCATGGCCATGTATAGCTGGTATATCCCCTACAACATTGTTGGTGAACTTCTCCCCTACTATCAGCTAGTTAACCATTAATCAGCTAGTTATTAACCATTAATCAACTAGTTAACCAGCCAGGTTCACTGCTTTAGTTATTAACCATCAATCACTATCAGCTATTACTAACCATTAACCAGCTAGTTAACCAGCCAGGTTGGTGAACTATCAGCTATTAGTTGCGACTGGTTCACTGCGAGCGACCCGGTCGCTCGCCTTGGGCCACAGCGAGGCTGCCCTGTCTTCTCAGCGGTGGCGCTTGGGCCGGCTGCCTCCCGGGGGCCCGGAAGCTCCT
>VSDK01012907.1:80103-134109 GCA_009767595.1 Symbiodinium kawagutii | reverse complement strand
AAACAAACAAGGTGGGTGAGCCTTAGCCGTACCGGCTGGTTAACCAACCAGTAATGATGGTTAATAGTGGTTAATGACCAAGAACAATGGATTATAATGGTTAATGAGGGTTAAATAAACCCTATGGTGAAGCCTAGCTGGTTAACGGTTAATAATAGGGGATAATAAGCAAGAATATCAGCGGATATTCCAACTATATGGCTATGGGTCAATATTAACCAACGATCATGAAGGATATTAACCAACAATAATGGTGGGAAAACAGCCTGGTTAATGATGCGGGAGCCAGGGGTACAGGGTGAACTGACCCACAGCCATATGGCTATGTGCCAAGCCACGACGGGTAACCAATAGCCCACCCAAAATACTAGGACACATATGACTCTGGTTGATTCACTACTATCAATAGTTGATAATTTGGATGATTCGGGGGTTTCCCAATTTTGAGAAAGACCTATATGAATGAAGTTTTTTATGGTTAATCTTCTTTAGTCTTCGTCGAGTCAGTTCGTCATGCATTTTTGCGTTTCACTGCACGCGCGGAAGGTTCGCGGAAGGGAAACTTTGCGGAAGCTTTGCGGAAGCTCTTTAATTACAATGTGAATATCTTAGACAGACTATGCTCAAATGACGCCAAAACGTGGTTGAAACCTTTGGCCGCGGAAGCAAAACCTTCAAAATGTGCTTCGCGGAAGCAAAGGTTAAACAGATGACTTCGCGGAACCTCGCGGAAGCTACATTTGCATCCGGGAGCACTTCGCGGAAGCCCTGGCGGAAGCGATGTGAAACGTCAAAACAAATTAGTAAGGAATGAAAAACAGCATTCATATGGGTATGTGCCCAGTCATAGGGTAACCGTTATGGGCCCCACCAAAGCCAATGATCATTTTACCAATGGAAACCCATGGTTGACCGGGGGTACCACTATTTTGACCCACAACCATATAACCATGATTGATCATTGTTATTTGGGTTTAACCGTGGTCAATGATGGTAAATGGTAACACATGGTTGGGTACAATAGATGGCGATGAATGAGTTAGATATTGGATAATCATGATGGATTAGTTCGGGGAATATTATGATGGATTAGCTATGTGGATAGTTATTAGCCTGGATAATTGTGATTATACGGCTTCAACACTCGCTAATTGTTGGTAACTTGTTGGTGTTTTCGGTCGATGATTGCTCATTTTCAACCATATTGTAACTTGTGTGAGGGATTATGACTACCAACCAGTAATAGCTAGTTTCGTAATATATTATATATATATATATTTGATTCGATAAAGGATTGGTATTGAGTAATGGACAGTCATAATGATGATACTATTTACAGATATTCAATAGTTATACTAATCAATTGTTGGTTGTAGTAGTGATTGATCATGGTTAGTGTATAACGGTTAATTTTATGCAGTGGAGAATCGTCGATGATGGTTAGTGGACAATGGCAATAAGGGCTAGTAGCGGATAAGTACCACAACAAAATCTGTTTGATAATGACATTGAACCATGAATCATCCATTCAATGATGGAAATTACGGTCAAAGCCCAAAATCATCCAACGATAATGGAGCATGATAATGATGGCAAGCTGGCAAGCATATGGTAATGAACCTTCATGAAACATCAACACACATGTGATGGTTTAATCATGGTGATTATGATGGTTACCATCGAATCATCCAGATGGTAATGCTGCTAATTATGGTAGTCAACCATGATCACCCAACAATTATGATTTTCCAGGTGCTAAAAAACCTTGATGTTGCTTGGTATTTTGGGTTAACCTTGCAGGCTTTGTTTTTTTTCTTTTTTGCTTCTATACAAGGGGTTTTCCAATGTCTTTGGAACACTTGTCATTCATAGAATTTCCTGGAAAGCAGACAGCAAATTGACCGTGAAATTCAATCAGGATGAACACGACAAAACCAAGTTGGCTGTGAGTTCTAACAACTATTGTGATCTCAGATGCGATGGAATCACATGTCTTCTTTTGGTATCGTTCCTACCGACAGAAGAACGAGGTTACCCCGGCATTGACATCTTATCAATACCTGGATGTACAAGCCGAGAATGCCCCAGATAGTAACATAGTCATGCATCGTCCAAACAAATATACTTATGTACCCTCACATTTGTAATTATGTACTATACATGTCCCCCTCCACACTGAGATGTCCACCCTCACATATCAAAAAGATGACTTCCTTTGATCCATTATGGTGTGAAATTGTTTGGTCCGGCCAGATCATGTAGAACAAGCACCGCTTCTTGATGTGAGCATTTGCTCTACTCCTGCCTCCGCATTTTTATTTATTCCGGTCAAACCACGTCTCTACACTCAAGCTACTGCAGCTATTTCAGCCTCAGCAAGAGCTTGAGGTGAGACATCAAATATGGAACATGTGCCACTAAGAAGCAGCAATGACAGTAAGGCAACGTAATTGTTCTATAACTGCTGAATCAACTTTGTGATTTGTTGGCCATTTAGGTCCAGTCAGCCAATTCCTTTCTTGAGAATGGGCACATTCTGGAGAGACTAGTTGTGTCAGCATATCAGTCACGAACTCGTCCATATCTTCGGGAGTTTCAGAACCTGTCTGCAAAAGTGCTTACTCTGATGGTTGAGATCATGGAAACCCATAAACCAACGGGAACTTAGTGCAATTGCCAGAACTTGTTTCCATTCCTCATCACTTAGAAGTCTATATCTTCTATGGGATCTACCATTCTTATGAAAAACATGACTTCAAACTATATATGGCTGTGGGTCAAAACCCTGTACCAATGGTTCCCCATCATTAACCATTGGTTTCCCTTTAAAATGGTTGGGTTATACCCCATTATTGGTTGGTTAATATTGACCCAGCTCGCCATATTTCAGCTGGATCTGTTTCCTGCTACAACTTGGATCACTGCGTGGGGTGGTCCCTGGTAAGGAGCTCCTCCAGATCTCACCAGACCTCACCAGACCTCACCAGGCTCCCAGCGTCCCCCATCCCTGCAGCGCCGGTCGCTTCCTGGCCATGGCGGAAGTGATGTCGCTGCAAGTGCAGGAGGAAGATCCGTCCCTCGGAGATGGAACCAGGTGTCAGGTTAGCAGGTCAAGTGAGGGGGAGCAGACTATAGGCTTACATGGGGCTTATAACCGTTAACAAGGGGGAATGATAGGGGATGATAAGCAACAATCATGGTTAAACACATAGAAGTCATAATGGTGTTCATTTTGGATGCAACGTTGCATCTTCATTGTGGTTCTGTTTTGGCTCCAACTAAAGATCAACGACATAGTTGCAGCAACAGCAATGCACCAAAAACAAAAGCCACACGTTGGTCACGAAACCGACAGCGTCAACATCTTCAGGTTCTAGTACATGAAACAACTACGGATGGATGCATATCATTCATTACCTAGTGGTCGGCAAATCATGTCATGATTGCACGTCAATATGTTACCGCAGAATCCACATATTGAGAAGAGACCACTTTTGAATATACAGTATATACATGTATATACTGACATACTGAATCATGAGATCTATATGTATAAATCATATAGATAAGCTTTATAGCATGGAATCTTTGATATGATTTATATATTATAGATCAATGGATCTATATCTATATATATATATTGATATTTATATTTATGTCTATATATATATAATTTCTATAGCTTATCTCTTCAATCCATGTCTATCCATCCAGACCCATGCCTTAGCGCCGTCCTTGCCACGGTCCAGAAAACGCAGCAGAAAACGGCATGCTGCACGGTTGAGGTCTGGAGAAGAGGCCATGATGCAGGACTTTGTTCGTCTACACATGATGAGAATCTTGGACACCGAGAGCCCATCCAACGCGGAAGGTTTAGAATGTTTGATGATATTTAATGGTCATAATGATTGGTAGTCAATGAGTTAATGAGTTCATGATTAAAGAGAAAGTATGGAATGTTTAATGAACGATGATAATGATTGGTAGTTAATGACTGCAGTAGTAGTTAATGACTAGTAGTAAATGACTAGTAGTTAATGATGATCAAAGACGATAATCAACTTTAGAATGTTTAAAAGCAATTATAGAAGATGCAGTTCATTCATGATCGAATTGTCTTCTTGGTAGTGCACAGACAATGGAGTTTGTCGGTGGCTGCAATCTTTGACTTCCGAAGTTTTGGCTCCAGGGTGGGTGTGGTGGGCCCGTTTTTCGCCAAGTGAATTTTTGAGACATGGGGGTTTGAGTTGTGGAATGGATACTGAGGATTCTAGAAGTTCTGTTGCTGGTTTTCGTGCAATTGACCTTGTGGAATCGAGTCCCAATGGTGATACCCCCTTGTCTGCTGTGTCAAGTGCTGCCGATTCAACACCTTTCTCGCTAGTATCTGCGAGTGGAGTTCGAGCTGATTCTGAACTGTTGACTGATGGCGATTCTTTCTTTAAGGGAAACGATGAGTTGCCAGATTTCAGTTTGGGTCATGGAACTTCGGTGGCCGAGAGCTCAGGCGATTTACGGGTAATTCATATTGATACAGAGTCGGAGCCAACAAATGATCATATCCATGATGAATCCTGGATGGACGAATTTCTTGATCCTTCAGAAGAGGCAGCAGATCCGTTGGTCCCTCAGCATGTTTGGCAAAACATGGTCAGCGATGCCTTTCATCAATTTCGTTCGACTCATTCAGATTTGCTGTTGCCTTGGGAGACTGGCACATGTGTCGATGTATTTGCAAGTCACAGTTTGCCTTCACTTCCTAAGTGTTCACCCTACATGCCATCAATTGTGGAAGAGGGCGCATCCTCACAAGCTGGTGGGGAGCTTGGAGCAGTGCAGCAGTTGGATGTTGATTGCAAGTTCAGCGGTGTTGTCAAGAACCTTCCTGATCTAGATTATTTCCAGCAGAAGTCGCAGTCAATGGAACTTGCTTGTGGACGTTGGTTGGAATTATTATCGATAACGTGGGATGCTTCAACTGTTGGAGTGCAGTTGTCACAGGATTTACAACATGACAGTACAGGTGCCACGGCCACAGAGACACTGCGAGCTTGCTTTGGAATAAAGTCACCGGCGACCTTACTTAAACGTGCAGGAACTTTCAGACAGTATGTGAAATGGTTTTCCAGTTCTGAACACGCTCATGAAGGTTTCGCATATGCATTTCCTTTGAGTGAAGCTGCAGTCTGGGATTACTTCTTGTGGTTGCGACAACAGAGGATCTTCTCTTCCAAAGGTTACACAAGCCCTGCAACATTTCTGGAAACTGTCCGATTTGCTAAGTTTACAGTAGGACTGTCAGGAGCGGATGAGATTTTGGAATCCAGACGGTTGTTGGGATTTGCCGCAATCGAACGCAACATGAAGGGACCTACAAAGCAGGCTCCAGGCTTGGAGCTTGAACATTTACAACGTTTGCATGCCATCCTCAAGGACGGCTCTAGCCTTGTGGATCGTCTTGGAGCTGCTGTGTTCTTGATCTGCGTGTATGGTAGAGCAAGATGGTCAGATTTGAGATATGTGGAATACATTGAGTTCGATCGGGGACGCAATGGATCTATGACCATATTCACCCGTGAGCACAAAACATCAAACATGGGTGCGCGCAAGGAACAATACCTCCCCATCATCGTACCTTGGGAAGGTGTGGTTGCTGAATGGTGGTTGGACATTTACTCCAATGTATGCAATGAGCTTGGTATAGATCTCAGCCGCCGACCTTTGGGTCCCCTCCTTCCTGCACCCCGATTAGGGGGAGGTTTCTGCTCGAGACCTCTTACTACATCAGAAGCTGCGCGATGGCTGAGGAGTTTGCTATCTGGCACGGCTGATTCTGAGACGTTTCGTTCTCACTCTTTGAAAGCAACGTTGCTCATCTGGACGGCCAAAGCTGGGTTAGACAAAGAGACCAGGTCGGTGCTTGGTCACCATTGCAGCGCCGTGTCAGGGAGTGAAGTGGTTTATTCACGTCACCTGCAAGTTCGAGCCTTGAGGAAACTTTCAATGTTGCTGAGACGAGTGAGGATTGGTCTGAGCATTGAAGATGAGAACATGCGTGACTTTGGCTTCATAGGGACTCCAGCTATGGCGACTCCATCGGGTATGCCAATGACTCCTGGCATTGCAAAGGTGGTTCAAGCCCCAGTGGATGCTGCTGAAGATTGTGAGAAGAGTGGTAAGCATGTCGTTGATACTGCAGCTGAAACATTGGTTGAGCTGGAGGAGTTTCAGTCAGTGAAGGAAGAGTTTCTTGACATGGAGGCAATAGCTGGACATGCTGAAGCCTTGACCTTGTTTCCTCAGGAACTTGTTCAGGCAGGTGTGATCGAAATCGATTCGTCCTCAGGCAGTGACAGCTCTAGTTCATCTTCATCATCAAGTGATGAAGACTCAAGTGCGCCCAAAACTCAGGAAGCGATTCAGTTTTGTGAGCTTGTTCCTGAAGGTTTCACTTTTTATAGGCATAAGAAAAGTTGCCTTCTTCATTCCTTGAAAAATGGGAAAGATGTCTTCACGTGCAAGAGTAAGTTGAGTCCAAATTTCATTCGACTCCCTTCCAAGATTTTTGTAAAGTATCCCAAGTGCCTGAAGTGTTTTCCAAAGGATACAGGCCGGATCAGAAGCATTGATGCAATGAACGAAGCGTTAGGCGATAGCTTTAGCCGTACCGGCTGGTTAACCAACCAGTAATGATGGTTAATAGTGGTTAATGACCAAGAACAATGGATTATAATGGTTAATGAGGGTTAAATAAACCCTATGGTGAAGCCTAGCTGGTTAACGGTTAATAATAGGGGATAATAAGCAAGAATATCAGCGGATATTCCAACTATATGGCTATGGGTCAATATTAACCAACGATCATGAAGGATATTAACCAACAATAATGGTGGGAAAACAGCCTGGTTAATGATGCGGGAGCCAGGGGTACAGGGTGAACTGACCCACAGCCATATGGCTATGTGCCAAGCCACGACGGGTAACCAATAGCCCACCCAAAATACTAGGACACATATGACTCTGGTTGATTCACTACTATCAATAGTTGATAATTTGGATGATTCGGGGGTTTCCCAATTTTGAGAAAGACCTATATGAATGAAGTTTTTTATGGTTAATCTTCTTTAGTCTTCGTCGAGTCAGTTCGTCATGCATTTTTGCGTTTCACTGCACGCGCGGAAGGTTCGCGGAAGGGAAACTTTGCGGAAGCTTTGCGGAAGCTCTTTAATTACAATGTGAATATCTTAGACAGACTATGCTCAAATGACGCCAAAACGTGGTTGAAACCTTTGGCCGCGGAAGCAAAACCTTCAAAATGTGCTTCGCGGAAGCAAAGGTTAAACAGATGACTTCGCGGAACCTCGCGGAAGCTACATTTGCATCCGGGAGCACTTCGCGGAAGCCCTGGCGGAAGCGATGTGAAACGTCAAAACAAATTAGTAAGGAATGAAAAACAGCATTCATATGGGTATGTGCCCAGTCATAGGGTAACCGTTATGGGCCCCACCAAAGCCAATGATCATTTTACCAATGGAAACCCATGGTTGACCGGGGGTACCACTATTTTGACCCACAACCATATAACCATGATTGATCATTGTTATTTGGGTTTAACCGTGGTCAATGATGGTAAATGGTAACACATGGTTGGGTACAATAGATGGCGATGAATGAGTTAGATATTGGATAATCATGATGGATTAGTTCGGGGAATATTATGATGGATTAGCTATGTGGATAGTTATTAGCCTGGATAATTGTGATTATACGGCTTCAACACTCGCTAATTGTTGGTAACTTGTTGGTGTTTTCGGTCGATGATTGCTCATTTTCAACCATATTGTAACTTGTGTGAGGGATTATGACTACCAACCAGTAATAGCTAGTTTCGTAATATATTATATATATATATATTTGATTCGATAAAGGATTGGTATTGAGTAATGGACAGTCATAATGATGATACTATTTACAGATATTCAATAGTTATACTAATCAATTGTTGGTTGTAGTAGTGATTGATCATGGTTAGTGTATAACGGTTAATTTTATGCAGTGGAGAATCGTCGATGATGGTTAGTGGACAATGGCAATAAGGGCTAGTAGCGGATAAGTACCACAACAAAATCTGTTTGATAATGACATTGAACCATGAATCATCCATTCAATGATGGAAATTACGGTCAAAGCCCAAAATCATCCAACGATAATGGAGCATGATAATGATGGCAAGCTGGCAAGCATATGGTAATGAACCTTCATGAAACATCAACACACATGTGATGGTTTAATCATGGTGATTATGATGGTTACCATCGAATCATCCAGATGGTAATGCTGCTAATTATGGTAGTCAACCATGATCACCCAACAATTATGATTTTCCAGGTGCTAAAAAACCTTGATGTTGCTTGGTATTTTGGGTTAACCTTGCAGGCTTTGTTTTTTTTCTTTTTTGCTTCTATACAAGGGGTTTTCCAATGTCTTTGGAACACTTGTCATTCATAGAATTTCCTGGAAAGCAGACAGCAAATTGACCGTGAAATTCAATCAGGATGAACACGACAAAACCAAGTTGGCTGTGAGTTCTAACAACTATTGTGATCTCAGATGCGATGGAATCACATGTCTTCTTTTGGTATCGTTCCTACCGACAGAAGAACGAGGTTACCCCGGCATTGACATCTTATCAATACCTGGATGTACAAGCCGAGAATGCCCCAGATAGTAACATAGTCATGCATCGTCCAAACAAATATACTTATGTACCCTCACATTTGTAATTATGTACTATACATGTCCCCCTCCACACTGAGATGTCCACCCTCACATATCAAAAAGATGACTTCCTTTGATCCATTATGGTGTGAAATTGTTTGGTCCGGCCAGATCATGTAGAACAAGCACCGCTTCTTGATGTGAGCATTTGCTCTACTCCTGCCTCCGCATTTTTATTTATTCCGGTCAAACCACGTCTCTACACTCAAGCTACTGCAGCTATTTCAGCCTCAGCAAGAGCTTGAGGTGAGACATCAAATATGGAACATGTGCCACTAAGAAGCAGCAATGACAGTAAGGCAACGTAATTGTTCTATAACTGCTGAATCAACTTTGTGATTTGTTGGCCATTTAGGTCCAGTCAGCCAATTCCTTTCTTGAGAATGGGCACATTCTGGAGAGACTAGTTGTGTCAGCATATCAGTCACGAACTCGTCCATATCTTCGGGAGTTTCAGAACCTGTCTGCAAAAGTGCTTACTCTGATGGTTGAGATCATGGAAACCCATAAACCAACGGGAACTTAGTGCAATTGCCAGAACTTGTTTCCATTCCTCATCACTTAGAAGTCTATATCTTCTATGGGATCTACCATTCTTATGAAAAACATGACTTCAAACTATATATGGCTGTGGGTCAAAACCCTGTACCAATGGTTCCCCATCATTAACCATTGGTTTCCCTTTAAAATGGTTGGGTTATACCCCATTATTGGTTGGTTAATATTGACCCAGCTCGCCATATTTCAGCTGGATCTGTTTCCTGCTACAACTTGGATCACTGCGTGGGGTGGTCCCTGGTAAGGAGCTCCTCCAGATCTCACCAGACCTCACCAGACCTCACCAGGCTCCCAGCGTCCCCCATCCCTGCAGCGCCGGTCGCTTCCTGGCCATGGCGGAAGTGATGTCGCTGCAAGTGCAGGAGGAAGATCCGTCCCTCGGAGATGGAACCAGGTGTCAGGTTAGCAGGTCAAGTGAGGGGGAGCAGACTATAGGCTTACATGGGGCTTATAACCGTTAACAAGGGGGAATGATAGGGGATGATAAGCAACAATCATGGTTAAACACATAGAAGTCATAATGGTGTTCATTTTGGATGCAACGTTGCATCTTCATTGTGGTTCTGTTTTGGCTCCAACTAAAGATCAACGACATAGTTGCAGCAACAGCAATGCACCAAAAACAAAAGCCACACGTTGGTCACGAAACCGACAGCGTCAACATCTTCAGGTTCTAGTACATGAAACAACTACGGATGGATGCATATCATTCATTACCTAGTGGTCGGCAAATCATGTCATGATTGCACGTCAATATGTTACCGCAGAATCCACATATTGAGAAGAGACCACTTTTGAATATACAGTATATACATGTATATACTGACATACTGAATCATGAGATCTATATGTATAAATCATATAGATAAGCTTTATAGCATGGAATCTTTGATATGATTTATATATTATAGATCAATGGATCTATATCTATATATATATATTGATATTTATATTTATGTCTATATATATATAATTTCTATAGCTTATCTCTTCAATCCATGTCTATCCATCCAGACCCATGCCTTAGCGCCGTCCTTGCCACGGTCCAGAAAACGCAGCAGAAAACGGCATGCTGCACGGTTGAGGTCTGGAGAAGAGGCCATGATGCAGGACTTTGTTCGTCTACACATGATGAGAATCTTGGACACCGAGAGCCCATCCAACGCGGAAGGTTTAGAATGTTTGATGATATTTAATGGTCATAATGATTGGTAGTCAATGAGTTAATGAGTTCATGATTAAAGAGAAAGTATGGAATGTTTAATGAACGATGATAATGATTGGTAGTTAATGACTGCAGTAGTAGTTAATGACTAGTAGTAAATGACTAGTAGTTAATGATGATCAAAGACGATAATCAACTTTAGAATGTTTAAAAGCAATTATAGAAGATGCAGTTCATTCATGATCGAATTGTCTTCTTGGTAGTGCACAGACAATGGAGTTTGTCGGTGGCTGCAATCTTTGACTTCCGAAGTTTTGGCTCCAGGGTGGGTGTGGTGGGCCCGTTTTTCGCCAAGTGAATTTTTGAGCCCACCCACCCACCCTGGTTTCTTCTCTTTGATTCGATTTTTGCACCTTCGAGCCAAAATATATTGCCACTTCGTTGCTTCCTGTGCCTTCTTCGAAGACAACTCTCCATCTCCTTTCAAGAAGCTGATGTGATCCAGAGGAGACAGTTTGAAGAACATCCTGTTGAAAACTCTTGCTAGCTCAGAAAGCTGATGCCTAGCCCTACCGTACGGCATGATCGTCTACCCCCATGCAGAAAAAAGAGCGCTTGCTACTGAGAGTGTGTTGCAGCCACAAACGGACAATAAGACTGTTTAGATAATGATGGTAACGATTAGCAGTGAATTGATAATGATTAGGTATGATTAGTAGTGTTAATGATCACTTTAATGATGACCAGTAGTTCATGGCTATGATAGATGACGGGTACTTATAGCAACTTTGGAATGCTTAATGATGATAATGATCATTCATTAGTAGTTAATCAACGGCTGCGTAATGATAATGAATGATTGGTAGTAGTTTAGATAATGATGGTTATGATTAGTAGATCACGAGTATTCGTGATGATCAAAAATTATTGATCGGATTTATCCTCATCAGGTGGAAGTTGAAATGATCGTAACATATCGTAACTACTCTGCTGATAGCCGCAATATACAGGGGATTGAACGTATACCTACAAGCAAAAACGTGAACCTTCAAGTTCCCTCCGTGAATCCTTGGATTCGGGAGATTTGTCCAGTCCTCGAACATCACCAGCGGTGTGGTCACCCGAGTAGCTACACAGGGCACTTCCCAATTAGACTCCTCGAATTCAGCTGGGCTTGACCAGCACAGCGCGGTCCAGGAATGATCATTTGAGCAAACCTGGGCTGATATCTGTTGTGAGAGGTGGTCAAGAATAATGCCCCCTTAAATGGTTGACAGTGGTTCGTCATGACTATTGGTTCTGGTATCTTTAGGTATGCGTTGCTCAGCTGCCAGACATATAAGCGGAATCATATTGCTACAGCTACAGTCAATTACAGTATCCATGACAAATGATGGCTTTTGCACCCTTTCTTACAGCCAGCAGTTATTATACAATAAATGATTACTGCATGACTGATGAAAGAAATGAGATCACTGGTTTTAACCCCTTGTGGTATGGTCATCAATCGCTGAGTGCAAACCATGGCATCGTTACCTAGCGCCTAGGCATGTTGCAGCCTTTTGCCGAACGAGTTCAGGCACCTTTTCGACGGTGATGTTGGTCGAGTCATGTGGGTGTTTCTCAACATAGGGGACCCCCAATTCATCCAGTATTTCCATTTCTAGTAATCAACCATCCATTTTTTGGGGTTTTAATTTTGAGAACCACCCATGTGGTTTGCACAGAAAACGTAGATTTTCGTTTGGTGGGAACACATGGCAGAAAATCGTTTGGGTGACATGGACGCGGTCAGTACTGGATTTTGACAAAGACCCATGTGCCCTTATCCGGTGGTGCAACCCTCCTTACAGATTTATGAACTAAATTGGTGTGTGACTGTGAGAGGAGATCCAACCACTTATATGCCATTGCTGGAAAGCAAGGTACACACTTCCTGTGTGTTTTTGTATGCGAGGCATATCCAGTTCTGAAGATTTTGGATGTGCATAGTCTTTAGATCCATGCACAGGTAAGCCAACATTATCAACACCGAAGGCTGAACCATTCCTTGTCATATCCTTATGACCTCAAATTGCTGTTGGTTTGGCCTCAAACGTTGCACTTGAGAGAGTTGTTCTTGTTGCCTGTCTCTATTGTGTTTCATGCTGCTGTTTTACATAATAATATGTGTTGTTGCAGCTACATTTGCAACGAGGTTCTACTCCGATATACGGATGCATCCATACCAAAGAAATAACAAGTATATAACATATAGTGTTTCAGATAGATAGATAGATAGATAGATAGATAGATAGATAGATAGATAGATAGATAGATAGATAGATAGATAGATAGATAGATAGATAGATACTGTTGATAGATAGATACTGTAGATAGATAGATACTGTAGATAGATACTGTAGATAGATAAGATAGATAGATACTGTAGATAGATACTGTAGATAGATACTGTAGATAGATAGAATAGATAGATAGATACTGTAGATAGATAGATTGATCGATCGATCGATCGATTGATAGATAGCGAGATAGATAGATCAAAAATGGTTTGTGAGTCAAATCCCAACAGTTCAACCAGTTTCGTCATAGCTTGGGGATCGGTTCCCATCCGCATACCCCACCAGCCCATTCCCCCCTGCGATGAGCAGGTGATCCAGGAGCGCGTGGTGTTGCTGCAAGATGCACAGCATCAAAGCCTCAGTCAGTTGAAACACCTGGAAGCCAGCGCCTGGGAGGGCAATCAGTTTGCAGTATGTAATGGTTTGGGTGATGAACAACAACCGTTACGGCAATACGGTTAACGACTTCAGGTGATAAGATGGTTCATGGCTTAGGTGTTTCAACTCGCTGAGGTGATGAACAACTGAGGTGTTGAACACCTTAGCCAGTTGGCAGCTTGTAATGCTTTGGGTGATGAACAACAAGGGTCAGCCAGGGCTATAACCTGTTTTATGCTCGTAGGGGATGATAACCAACAAACATAGGTTATGGTAAAGAATGATCAAACAAATATCAACAACTCTATGGGTGGAATGATGGAAAATCATAGGGGACTCATAGGGGATAGTAAGCAACAACAACTGTTATAAACATCAAATTATGGTGAACAAGATAGAGGATATACCAGTTGCAATTTGATGATTGTGATTGTAGTGATGATGGTCAATACTATGGGATCGTCACCAACAAACTTATGGTTAAACAACCATGGTTATGATGAAGAATCATTGGGTTACTAGGTGCACGACGTCATTGTTGAACTGCAACCTGAAGCTGTTGATCGAACTGTGAGTTCGGCGGTGAACCCCCTGTTTCCTTCAGAAGGGCAGAACATTCCTTCATTGTCCCATGTTGTTTCAAGAATTGCCAAAGATCAAAGGAGAATAGCTCGTCTATTGTTTGAAGAGAGCATGATGGTGATTAATTGACGATAATCGCAACCAACAGGTGCTTTTCTGAGGCTGTATATGATCAGTAGTTGAGATTTCGCGTGTCAAAATGTAACTTGTTGGTAAAGTCTTGCTGCAGACTAGCCACGAATAGCCACGCAGCAGGCACCCCCACCTGTGTCGGTTGACTGAGTTGTGATGAACTCGCCCAGATGAGACTGATTCTTACCATTCCAACCATCCTGTTTGTCGGGTGTTGATGATATATCTACCGTGGTGCGAAGGGCTGTTTCCCATCCAGACATGCGTACTGTGCACCAAACTCTCTGAACCACCTTGAAGGTGGTGATTGTAGTGTCGGCGCAGCTGGAACCTGTCCCATGTCGGTGGCCTTACCCCCAAAGAATCTGACAAGCTTAAACATTAGTGCCAAACATTTGTGTTCGAAATCATCAGAACCCCAAGAATTAAGAGCAATTTTCGTAAAACATCCAGAATCTGTTGATGACTAAAGGTAACCAGCTGTAATCAAGATAGAGGATATACCATTTTCATTAACAGCAATACTTGATGACCAACGGTGCCTTGTCGTGCGTGCAAAGCTTTTGGGAAGTCCAAGGTTCAGCTGTGCACAGCGAAGACCTTGCGAAGGTCACTGAGGAGGTACAGAGACACAAGGAACGGGAACGCCCGTTTTGACGCCCCCCCAACGGTGGTCACTGTTAGTTTTAGAACCATCAATAGTGAATAAGAACATATATAAGAACCATCAATCATGATCAACCACTATCAATGAGCTGTTTTATTGGTGTGTCACCCCACTTCCTTGGCTTGTCAGGTTTGAATCAAACGTATTGGACTGCCCTGATCGCAGTCCTTACCACCAGGTGACAGGTGGGCGATGGGGATGTTAAACGCCAGCAGTTATTGGGTTTTCATAAGCCACTTGATGCATGACGGAGAAAGTATGGGTGAATATGGGGGAATGATGCTTCAATGATGGTTTACAGTGGTTAATGATAAAAAGATGGATCACAGCACCTCATCTTGTTAGAATCATGACAGCTTGGTGTTTTTCTTTTTATCAGTGGCATGATGTGTGCAGTGTGCATCCCCGGGATGATGTCCGTCCCATTTGAAGCGATGATTCTGGACGGTTGAAACTACGCGCCAGATTACACCATGGCAATCGAGATATCAGCTATCCAAACAAAAATGCCACATCAAAAGCATACCTTAGCCAACTGGTCTTCTTTCTTAAACCCCACACATTGGCTTTACACAATTTGCAATTTGTTCTACCTGGCTGTGGGTCAAAACCCGGTACCCCTGGTTCCCCCATTATTAACCATTAGTTTTCCCTATAGTTTATTGGTGGAAATCCCCCACTAGTTGGTTGATTAATATTGACCCATAGCCACCTGGAGGAATAGCTGGGTGCCACTGCGCCGCGCCTCCAGGAGCAGTTGGAAGCTCAACAACTGGAGCTTTCCACGGTCAAAAAGGAGCGAAATCGCTTGGAAGGCCATCACGAGATCACCAAGGTGCGAGCATCCCGCACCGGCAGGGGGCTACCAGTTGGACCACAGCAGACGGTTGTAAGAAGATGTGCAGCAAGGAAGAAGTAGTCAAGTAGAAGCTCATGATTTGTTGTTTGTTTGTTGTGGGTGCTCATTGTGAGAATGCGAATTGTCAAATGATCGGTGTAGAAAGCACACAAAAAGTAAGGTTAGGAGTTTCAGCCAGGAACCAACATCCTCGAGGATGGAAGATCAACACACTTGGCAATTTGTAGCTACTCAAGAGTTTTTCAACCGATGTGGGGGGAACCAACCGAAAGAAACAACATTTCGGTAGCATGTCCCTCTTATTGCTATAGGCTATATCCAGTTATGATTGTTGTTTCTTACTCCTTGTTGATCATCACCAGCCAAGTAACCAAGTAAAGCAATCAACCTTATCTCATGTGTCCTACTCCCGTCTTTCGTTGTAACCGACACTGCTTCATCAGCTCCCTAGTGTTGTTGGTCACCCTTCATTGTTGATTATTAGCCATTCAAACAACCAGCTATACAAGTAGTCGCTATATTCCTGTTACAATTGGGTATACCTGTGGTTTCTAGATATATATATATATATTCATATTTACTGCATAGACCCTACGAGTCATACCCTCTATATGGATTGTTATAGGGTACACATTACTTACATGGTTGTTATGGTGGTTTTGTTGTATTTGGTTATATATCCATATGGCAGACAGCTTATACCCTACTAGTGGGTGAACCAAACCACTATTGTCATTGGCTGGCTCATCCTATATCCTTTTTTCATGCTTGCTAATATAATATATACCCGTGGGATATCAATACCAGTTCTACTCTCTTATTTTGCTTGGTGATTTCTTACTTGTCGATGTTCATGATGATGGGATATCCCTCTTTAGATTGCTCATACACTTATAGTTGTCACATACTTTACTATAGCATACCCCTGCATACCCCTCTATATCCTTACTACTATTGAATACTATTCCCATCCTTGGCTCTACATCACATCAAAATCACAGCCCTCACTTGGAACAGCAATTTACACCATCTCATAACAAAATCTGATCAGCAATATTTCAAATCCACAAAAAAACTATATATATCTATGGCTACCAAAAAACATTTCAACTCCACTTCTTGAGATTTATCATCCACTTGTTGAATCTTTTTACTCTAAAATATCTCACAACAATCTGATAGATTATCATTTAACCATCATTCAACCAATATTCACCATCATCAACCAGCATGTTTAAGCAACCATAATGATCAATTACCATGCTTGTTAAGAAACTTAACCACCATTTAACCATCATTTAACCATCATTTAACCAATATTAACCATCATTAACCATGATTTAACCATCATTTAACCAATATTCACCATCATCAACCAGCATGTTTAAGCAACCATAATGATCAATTACCATGCTTGTTAAGAAACTTAACCACCATTTAACCATCATTTAACCATCATTTAACCAATATTAACCATCATTAACCATGATTTAACCATCATTTAACCAATATTCACCATCATCAACCAGCATGTTTAAGCAACCATAATGATCAATTACCATGCTTGTTAAGAAACTTAACCACCATTTAACCATCATTTAACCATCATTTAACCAATATTAACCATCATTAACCATGATTTAACCATCATTTAACCAATATTCACCATCATCAACCAGCATGTTTAAGCAACCATAATGATCAATTACCATGCTTGTTAAGAAACTTAACCACCATTTAACCATCATTTAACCATCATTTAACCAATATTAACCATCATTAACCATGATTTAACCATCATTTAACCAATATTCACCATCATCAACCAGCATGTTTAAGCAACCATAATGATCAATTACCATGCTTGTTAAGAAACTTAACCACCATTTAACCATCATTTAACCATCATTTAACCAATATTAACCATCATTAACCATGATTTAACCATCATTTAACCAATATTCACCATCATCAACCAGCATGTTTAAGCAACCATAATGATCAATTACCATGCTTGTTAAGAAACTTAACCACCATTTAACCATCATTTAACCATCATTTAACCAATATTAACCATCATTAACCATGATTTAACCATCATTTAACCAATATTCACCATCATCAACCAGCATGTTTAAGCAACCATAATGATCAATTACCATGCTTGTTAAGAAACTTAACCACCATTTAACCATCATTTAACCATCATTTAACCAATATTAACCATCATTAACCATGATTTAACCATCATTTAACCAATATTCACCATCATCAACCAGCATGTTTAAGCAACCATAATGATCAATTACCATGCTTGTTAAGAAACTTAACCACCATTTAACCATCATTTAACCATCATTTAACCAATATTAACCATCATTAACCATGATTTAACCATCATTTAACCAATATTCACCATCATCAACCAGCATGTTTAAGCAACCATAATGATCAATTACCATGCTTGTTAAGAAACTTAACCACCATTTAACCATCATTTAACCATCATTTAACCAATATTAACCATCATTAACCATGATTTAACCATCATTTAACCAATATTCACCATCATCAACCAGCATGTTTAAGCAACCATAATGATCAATTACCATGCTTGTTAAGAAACTTAACCACCATTTAACCATCATTTAACCATCATTTAACCAATATTAACCATCATTAACCATGATTTAACCATCATTTAACCAATATTCACCATCATCAACCAGCATGTTTAAGCAACCATAATGATCAATTACCATGCTTGTTAAGAAACTTAACCACCATTTAACCATCATTTAACCATCATTTAACCAATATTAACCATCATTAACCATGATTTAACCATCATTTAACCAATATTCACCATCATCAACCAGCATGTTTAAGCAACCATAATGATCAATTACCATGCTTGTTAAGAAACTTAACCACCATTTAACCATCATTTAACCATCATTTAACCAATATTAACCATCATTAACCATGATTTAACCATCATTTAACCAATATTCACCATCATCAACCAGCATGTTTAAGCAACCATAATGATCAATTACCATGCTTGTTAAGAAACTTAACCACCATTTAACCATCATTTAACCATCATTTAACCAATATTAACCATCATTAACCATGATTTAACCATCATTTAACCAATATTCACCATCATCAACCAGCATGTTTAAGCAACCATAATGATCAATTACCATGCTTGTTAAGAAACTTAACCACCATTTAACCATCATTTAACCATCATTTAACCAATATTAACCATCATTAACCATGATTTAACCATCATTTAACCAATATTCACCATCATCAACCAGCATGTTTAAGCAACCATAATGATCAATTACCATGCTTGTTAAGAAACTTAACCACCATTTAACCATCATTTAACCATCATTTAACCAATATTACCCATCATTAACCATGATTTAACCATCATTTAACCAATATTCACCATCATCAACCAGCATGTTTAAGCAACCATAATGATCAATTACCATGCTTGTTAAGAAACTTAACCACCATTTAACCATCATTTAACCAATATTAACCATGATTTAACCATCATTTAACCAATATTAACCATGATTTAACCATCATTTAACCAATATTAACCATGATTTAACCATCATTTAACCAATATTAACCATGATTTAACCATCATTTAACCAATATTAACCATGATTTAACCATCATTTAACCAATATTAACCATGATTTAACCATCATTTAACCAATATTAACCATGATTTAACCATCATTTAACCAATATTAACCATGATTTAACCATCATTTAACCAATATTAACCATGATTTAACCATCATTTAACCAATATTAACCATGATTTAACCATCATTTAACCAATATTAACCATGATTTAACCATCATTTAACCAATATTAACCATCATTAACCATGATTTAACCATCATTTAACCATGATTTAACCATCATCAACCAGCATGTTTAAGCAACCATAATGATCAATTACCATGCTTGTTAAGAAACTTAACCACCATTTAACCATCATTTAACCATCATTTACCCAATATTAACCATCATTAACCATGATTTAACCATCATTTAACCAATATTAACCATCATTAACCATGATTTAACCCTCATTTAACCAATATTCACCATCAGCAACCAGCATGTTGAAGCAACCATAATGATCAATTACCATGCTTGTTAAGAAACTTAACCACCATTTAACCATCATTTAACCATCATTTACCCAATATTAACCATCATTAACCATGATTTAACCCTCATTTAACCAATATTCACCATCAGCAACCAGCATGTTGAAGCAACCATAATGATCAATTACCATGCTTGTTAAGAAACTTAACCACCATTTAACCATCATTTAACCATCATTTACCCAATATTAACCATCATTAACCATGATTTAACCATCATTTAACCAATATTCACCATCATCAACCAGCATGTTTAAGCAACCATAATGATCAATTACCATGCTTGTTAAGAAACTTAACCACCATTTAACCATCATTTAACCATCATTTAACCAATATTAACCATCATTAACCATGATTTAACCATCATTTAACCAATATTCACCATCATCAACCAGCATGTTTAAGCAACCATAATGATCAATTACCATGCTTGTTAAGAAACTCAACCACCATTTAACCATCATATTACCATCATTTAACCAATATTAACCATCATTAACCATGATTTAACCATCATTTAACCAATATTCACCATCATCAACCAGCATGTTTAAGCAACCATAATGATCAATTACCATGCTTGTTAAGAAACTTAACCACCATTTAACCATCATTTAACCAATATTCACCATCATCAACCAGCATGTTTAAGCAACCATAATGATCAATTGCCATGCTTGTTAAGAAACTCAACCACCATTTAACCATCATATTACCATCATTTAACCAATATTAACCACCATTTAACCATCATTTTACCATCATTTCACTTTGGAACCATCACTCATCACGGCTATCCCCCGGCCTCCACGTTTCGCCCCCCCCCCCCCGCCCCCCTTCCCCCCCCGGGCCCCCGCCGCCGTCGCGGCCAAGGCCTCCGTGGCCAAGGCCCGGGAGACCTTGGAGGAGCTGCGCGGCGAGACGTTGCCGCAGCTGCAGGAGCTCCAACGGAAAGGCGGGGACCCCAGCGCAACCAACCAACGAACCGTGGAACATGGTGGTTCATTAGTGGTTAACTCATGATGGTCACCATGATGATTAGTGTTAACCACTAATGAACCACCATGTTAACCATACACTAATGATTAACCATCATGAGTTAATTAGTTAACACTATTGATTAACTGTTCAGTAGTGTATGGTTGATTAGTGGTCATTAGTGGTTGATTAGTGGTCATTAGTGGTTGATTAGTGGTTAATGGTAGTTGCTGAATGGTAAATTAGTGGTTAATGAATAATGGTGGTTGGTAGTTAATTAATCAACCAAGTGGTTAATGGTAGTGATGAATGATGGTTACTGGTGGTTGATGATGGTAAATGGTGGTTAATGGTGGTTAATGAATAGGTCAATTAATGGTGGTTAATGATGGTTAATGATGGTTAATTAATGGTGGTTAATCAACTAACTATGGTTGGTTGACTGGTTGGTTAAGGTAAGTTGGTTCAGGTAGGTTGGCAGATGGGTAGAGTTGCTTGGAGATGGTCAATGATCGTGAAAAATGGGGGGCCAACCCTTTCGCAACCAAGAGTTACACCAAGCTTAGGTATTGAACCAATAAATTTACTATGATTTACTGATTCAAGACAAGGTATTGAACCAATAGATGTGACTATTGCCATAGGTTGGGTATGATTGCGGGAATGCTTCTGTGGGTATGATTGTTGCCAGGACCTGCTTTACGCCAGCACAATTGTGTAACCATCCTGAAGTGGATAAATTTGATGTCCCCCATTTTCAACATTTAGATCAGTTCGCTAGCTGAAAAGGTCCAATTTGATTTTCTATTTGCTCCAGGATGGTTATTTATTGATATTTGGCTGTGGGTCAATATACCCCGTATCCATCATGGAGGATAGCAACCACCAATAATGGGGAATGCAATGATTAATGATAGTACACCAGGGGTACAGAGTGTTGAGATGCACCAGGGGTACAGGGTGTTGACCCACAGCCATTTGATTGATATCGGCTCGCGCGATTCTGTCATGGTCTGACCTGCCGGCAGATGTCGGACATGTTAGGATCGCATACTCCATTGGATTTAATCGCAAATTCCTCATCTCTTGGATCGATTGGTTCTGCTTGTTTGCATGGTCCGGTCATTGTTGCTTCCTGTAAACTATGCTGCATATTGCAGCCAATCCGACCACTGAGGAAGTGAAAAGTTTGAGCTTTTCCAAAGCGAGTTTCAGGGCATGGAAAAAAGCAACCTGTCTGCACACCTTCTGTGGAGATCTGGGGAAAGGTGATTGGGATCCCAACTGCAACGAGGATTGGAACCGGTGGATTAGTTATACATTTGTTTATATACATTAATAATATTTCGTTGATGGATATATAGCAAGTTGCCACCAGATAGAATATGAAGTAATTCGCGCTTTTGAATTAGTCCATATTCTAACTGCAAACCAAAAAAAATTGCCTGTTGGCCTATGCAGATAGAATATTATGCAGATAGAATATAATTCTACATATGATTCTTGAGTGACTTTTGAGTGACTCTACATATAATTCTACATATGTAGATTATTGGCATATTCTATCTGGATGTCAAAATCCATATTCTATCTGCATATTTTGATGTCGTTCATATTCCAACTGCACGGCCTGGTGAATTACTTTTTGGACGTCCAAACCGTATTCTATCTGCAAGTAATTCAAAAACCCATATTCTATCTCCCAGCAACTTACTATAGATATATACGGAGAATCATTTTTATACACATGTGTATATATGTATATATATACATATTTACACACTTTTTGGAGTTTTTGTTATCCGTGGTAATGGTGGCATTGCACTGTTTTTGGGACCGTTCAAAGGGTCCTACTGCGCGCAGGTGGATAGTTGGAGTCTTAATCTCAAGCAATGTTGATTTGTTCATGTGGTTTCAACCATCTTGATGCGGTCACCCAATACGTACTTCCAAGAAAATGGTGCTGCTTCTGGTCCCCCACTATTAATGAAGCATGATCGTTTTCAGCCATCACGAACCATGATCAAGCAGTACTAATCACTAACCAATCAGCATTTGGTCAGCATTTTTGACCATTAACCAACCGTGGACCAATGGTTAATCAGCCATTCAACACCCTCAGCCACTCATGAACCAATCACAGATCCACCACTACTAAACATCAACCAACCAAATCGGCCATGATTAATTAATGGTCAAGCAATCAAGCATAATAGATCCACCAGAGACCCAAACCTTCCTAACCAAATCAACCCATTTCAGGCATTTCATCATGAACCAAGCTATTTCCACCATGAAGTAAACATAGATCAACATAGATCAACCCTCATGAAGCACTAGCCAGCCAGCCACTTCAGGATTGCTGGAACACTTTGACACCCGCCTGGATAAGCAGGGCAGGGTTTGCAAGGAGCTGCGCCCTGGCCGCATCAATGGTATGACTAGTTGGTGCTTGGGAGGGAGCTGGGGGGCGCCAGGGGTATCCACAGATGGGCCCGTTTTCTGCTGGGCCAGGAGCGGTCCCCAGGAGTAAGCAGATGGTAGTTGAGGATAGTTGACAGATGGATAACTCTCACTTCTGATGTTGTGGTGAGCTTGTTCAAGTTGCATGGTTGATGAGATGTGGTTCACAGAATTTGTGTTGCGATAGGTATGATTATTTGGTATGGTACATGAGGATTGATGGTTGATAACCATAGATTAACTACAGCAATTAATCATCCATCATACTCAAACGTTTATCATTGTTATATAATCAAAATAAGCAAACAGAAATACATCATTTGCGAAGTGATCAGGATGTGAGCTGTAAGCAGCCGTGGGGGGAATAGCTACTGACAAATTAGGATCATATTTTGCCCCCTTGGTCTAGGTGCAGTAAGACGTTTGCCATTTCAATCAATCAGAATCAAATGGGACCAGCAACAACCTTTGGCTTGTTGCTTGTAGTTGGTTATACCCCATCACTATGGTTATCTGCCATTACACACGTGATTAAACATGAATTCACCACTATTGACCATATTTTCTCCTCATGAAGCATCTGATTAACCATGATTTCCATTGATTTCCAAGTACTGTAACCATGATTCACCATTCATCAACCTGTGATTTCCAACCATGAATGATGGTTTAAGCACGAACCATCCATCGTGAGCCTTTCATTTCCAACCATCATTAAGCCTTTCATCAAGCACTAACCCCTCCATCATCAAGCCTTGAGTCCGCCATGAAACGAAGCTGTGCTAAACTCCAAGGACTTGACCATGCGACGAAATTCCCAACGAGTAGGGAACGCGACACGGGAATGTGTTTTTGGGGAATGCGTAGGGAACGCGAAACGGGAAGCCCATGGAATGCACTGTGTTATTGGTTTCTTGCATCAAGAGTTCGGGATCTTTATGATCACACGGCTTGCTTGTTGATGTTGTTCCATCACGACCCGACAACTCAAGACCGACGCTTCTGCGTCCCAAGTCCCCAGTCCAACTGAGGAACGAAAAGCAGCTGGAACTGCAGAAGCTCTTGCAACAAGCCAAGAGTAGTGGTGCCTCGTCGATGCCAAGTTGAACAGCAACGGAGCCACGTTGAACAGCAACGGAGAGAGTTTAATGTTTTCACAATGTCAATTTATGGGTGATGAATGGATGCGGGCTGTTTCTAATTCAATGGCTGCCAGAGGAATGTCTCCAATCATAGTAGAACTTTCACCCTCAACAAGCCTCGGGATCGAGGCCAGATGCTGTTTGCTGCAAAATTGTTAGATCCCAATACAAGGAGGGGCCCCCTAGTCAGCTAAATTGGTTTGCTTTCAGTGTTAACTACTAGGGAAACTCGGATAACTCCCAGCATTTATGGTAGAATCAACCAGTGGGCCCACCTTGTACAGACCCGCGGGTTTCGTTCAGGCTAAGAAAGAGACGCCGCGTGATCAGAGTCTCCACCCAGCGTCACTAAATTTTGCCATGTGGTGACCTTGATATGACTCAGTGGGGTTGATCAAAAGTTATGAAATATGAATTACTTTTGGACCATTATGAAATGGGTTGGTCCATTAACCATCATGAATAACCCATTTACCAACCCATAATCAGTAAAGTCCATTAACCATCATGAATTACTACTTGTAAATTGTGGACAACCAATTCCCCAGTAGCTGAACACCGGCGTCTTATTGATCAGCTTGGGAAAAGGTTATCGAGTAGTGGTACCAACGCCCAACGGGCTGGATCTGTGGTGACTCCATGACTCCATCTCCGAGAGGTGCTCGACAACGTGGACGATTAGCATCGTAGTAGTGACGAGATGCACCAGCACTGGAAGTAGCAGTAGCAGTGGCAGCAGTAGTACTTGTAGTAGAATTTGTATCAGCAGTAGCATCAGTAGTAGCAGTATCATTGACCCTAGCTGTTGCAATCGTACTTGTTCTTGTTCTTTGCTAGTTTTGAATAGTTTTCTTGTTCTTGTTCTTGTTCTTCTTGTTGTCGTTGTTAATTGTAGTACTGGCAGTTGCTCTTCTCGTTGCGCCGCTGAGGCGACCGAGCGATCCTTGGCTAGACGATGGCCAGCCTGGGTATCACCAGGTTTCATCCAACGGCGGAATGCTGGAGGTACGCAGCTACGATGGTCATATAATATGGTGGTTTCTTGAAATTGGGGATCCCAAAATTACATGGTTTATACCTATGATAAATCATGATAATGATTAAACGAGATGATTTGGGGGTACCCCTATTTTGAGAACCCAGCAAACCAGCTCATAGCTTCGCATGACCCTAGCTATGGTCTTTTTCTTTCCGAGCAAGCACCTGAGCCGCCTTCTTCATGGTTGTTTTTTGCACCAACATTGGGGGGAAGCTGATCGGGTATGATCGGTATAGGTTTGAAGTCACTGATTTTCAGTTGGTTGATGTCGATGGCCAAGAATCACTTGGTTGATGGATCGTTTGCTGATCGTTGGCTGCCGACGGCAAGGGTTGAACTCATGAAACGGAAATACAATGCTTTATTTTTGTTGTTGTTGTTGTTGTTGTTGTCGGTGGTGGTCGTCTTCCATGATGGTTGGGTATTGCCTTTTAGTACCCACTATCAACTGGTAGGTTTCTCGTGGGCACAAGGCATAGTCTGGTTTATAGAGCTTTGTTTCAGCCATTGTGGGTGACACATGGCAACCGCATATTTTACACACAAGTCGGATGTGTTTGGCCGCTTTCTTGGTAATACTTCGGGATGTTTCGAGAGTTTTCAGTTTTCAGCAACTTTACTGGGCGCATTCGAGGGATGGGTATGGGTCATCACCAATCATCCCCAAATATGGATGAAGACGGGACATCCAATTTTGGGGCACAACATCACCAATATCACCAACAGTCCCAACATTTGAAGCACATACACCAACGTTTCTTGTTGTCCCAAACGTATTTGGGATGGATTGGGATGGTTGGTTGATTAGCTTTTTGGGATGGCGAATCTAACCACCAAGAAGCTGCCTTACGCCGCTCAGTTTCGTGTTCAGCTAGTAGCTCATAGCGCAACTCTCACGCGGCATGGTTCCATATTTGGAGCTGCTGGAGGTATGGGAAGCCAATGACTTGAGTCATTGCTGCAAACAAGATTTCGGTTTTTATATTTGATGAGATTTGTTTTAAAGACCTACCTTATGCCTTTGGATGGCATGGAAATGGAAATGGACATGCTCTCTTTATTTTAAGAACACCTACCTCATGATTTCTGAGTATGAAAGCGGACAAAGCACGCCTCCTTGCTTCCCCTTGCCTAAACTTTTCCCCTCGAGGAATGCTGCGACGTTTCTTGGACTGGAAACGATCGGTTTTTTCGGTGATCGCCGTGTCCCAAACTTGGTGAGCCTCAAAACTCCAGGTGATTGCAAGCTCATTGGTGAAAAAGTTGGAACATCAGCAGCAATTGGTGACTTGGTAGTAATCCCTAAGTTTTTGATTTTAGGGGATATATATCTATGTATTTGTATTTATATTTGGGTCCATATATAGTGGTACTGATACTAGACTGGTAATGTAATCTATGAGGGTTTCTCAAAACAGGGGTACCCCCAAATCATCCAATACTAATCGTTTGTAGCAATAGACCAACCAGTTTTTGGCCCCCTATTTTGAGAAACCCCCATATAGCTGCCAGTAAGTCCATTAGATAGTTCCAACCCCTGTTGATAAGCCGGCAGCCAACAGGTCTCCTCAAGCACCCATGTTTTCCTCGTTCAACCGCAGTGCATTCGCGCTTGGGACGTCGCCGTCAAGTGGTTTATAAAGGCTAAGTATGACCCACTACTGGGGATCTGCAACTGTCAGGCCACTGTGAAATCAGGATTCGTCACCATAGAGGGCTTTTGCTACTGCGTATTTGATGGATCCAGGAGATTCTAGAGTGTTGGATCCAGAGAATATTGAGTTCAGGCCGTCAAAAAGTCTGTTTGGCTTGTAATTAGTTACATTGTAAGGGCGATATGGTGGTTTCTCAAAACAGGGGTACCCCCCAAATCATCCAATATTGACCATTCATAGTAAGAAACCAGCCAATTTTTGGGTTCTCTATTATGAGAAACCTCCATAGATGTACTCTTGAAACCCTTGCTACGTTTGCTTGTGAAGCACCATGAATCGGCCAGACAGCGATGCTGCACCTGCCTTGACGTGGTGCCATTGAGTCGCCCAGGAACCATCTCTCCATGTCCTTGGATGCTTTGAAAGAAAGCCTTGAGACGAGCTCAAGAAGTGCTCCAGCGGGAAGGTCAGTGGAGGTAGGTCAGTGACTTCATGGCTGGTTCCCAGACATGGGATTGGTTCCAGCGTTTGCTTGTGCATCTGGAGATTTGCGGAAGGGGTAGCATTTGGATATTTTTTGGATCTTGAACTTCTGGAAAAAGGGGGCAGAAGAACCAACCATGGGATTGGATCTGCCATTTGCTTGCATCCACCGTTGGTTGACTACCCAGTATAGGTGATATCATATCACACCTGGAGTGGCAACGCATTCAACAGAGGGTTGTTGGTGCTTGGATGTGCACCCCCACGGCGAGCCGGTCAGTGGTCCCAATTCCCATGGTTTCTCGGGATGAGTTCAGCTACCCCGCAGGGCTTAGTTCATCATGGCCACGGGGATCTGGGGCGGAACGATCCAACCAAGACGGGCTCAAGTCCAACACCGGGACCAACGTGTTTGGGTGAAAAACATTTTTGTTCAGCCACAATAGCCATGGGGTGGCAAGAGCCATGGGGTGGTTTCTGCAAATTAGGGGTACCTCCAAACTTCATTTATAAGCCATTGAATATAGTACAGTAATTAAACATCATGAACCATCAATTTTGGGGTCCATCATTTTGAGTAACTCCGACATGTTGGCACCTCGACTCAAGCTGTAACTCAAATTCAAGGTAGTTTCATTTACATCTTAATTGCAACTGACTCTTCCATGATCTTTGCCCGCTTTGAACTTTGTAGCCACATGCGAGCCATTATACAGAAATAAAATGTGGACGTGATCCGATCAATTGCGATAGAGGGGGATATTGTGTTATATTGTATATATATATATTAACTGAATTACTGTAGCCTATGCCAAGGAACTGAGAATACCTTCTAGCCCTTCAACTGCTTCACAGGTGTATTGTCCCATTGTTGTGTTTTCTGGGTGAACAGCATCCCGCCGAAGGCAACCAACTGAACCGCCAGTTGGATGTGTGTCATGCGTTTTCGTTAGGACTTTGCTACGGTATGCTCCGGTTAGTTGCACTTATGTACATATTCGAGATGCACACATATTGCTAGGTTTATTTTAACGTCATGACTGAATGAATACATAGATCCATGAATCAACCAACTACTATTTTGCCTTGCCTAGTGCTTCAGTGCGACAGGGAAGTCACTATTCTTGAATGAGTTTGCCCATTGAACTTGATCAATATTTGTTCACCATAGTCTCATAGTAACTAGTCGTTCAAGGAAAGCAATCACCATAGTCTCAATTTTGTAACCCGATCAATGATCGGTTAGCTATCATGACGCCAAAGCCAAATTTAATCGATTATGAGGTCAACTTTACCCGAAGTCATTAGGCTATCATTGTCGGCTATCATGATTGTTTAAGCCAAGTTAGATAGTTATGGGTTGGGTGTGAATTATTTTACATGGTTTACCACCATGAGGTCACCAAGTTAGTTGAAAGGTAACCTTACTTCAGCCAAGTTAGTTAGTTAGTTGGTTAACTTAACAACTTAGTTAACCAAACAATCATCATGATAGTCAACCAAGTTATTGATAACCCAAGTTAGTTAGTTAGGTGGCGAACTTTACCCAAAGAAGCCTGGGCTCTCAGGTCACCAAGCAACTGCCCAAGAGCTACGGGAAGAACTGCAAAGACTTGAGGCTGTAGGGAGCAGTTGAGACACGGGGCCCGGACCAGAAACGCAGGGTGGTAGCTGGTGAGTGTTGGTGAATGATGGCTCTTATACTGCTTGACTTGGTTGGTGATGCTGGTTCGTACGATGGTTTATGATGGTTAAGAGTTATAGTGAATTATGATGGATGATGGTTTGCTAGTCATGGTAGCGATGAATGGTGGTTCGTTCTTAGGCATTCCACAAGTTGGGGACAGCAGACTCCAAGTAGTGGATACAAATCCGAAGTTGTGCAGTGTCAAGAGTCTGCTTGTTGGAGCGTTAAAAGATTATACGATGGTCGTACTAACGATCTTGTGGTTGTAGAACCATTTAAAACTCTTTAAAAAGGCTACAACCCACAATTGCTATGGTTTTTGATGGGTTATCAATAGGGTTTACATTAATGGTTCTAATATCGGTTTCGTTTACAGCTGGATGGTTGAATTGTTATTATCACTATCTATTGGTTCTTTGATTGTGACCATTGGTCTTACAAAGCGGTATGGTTGAATACTGATACAGAATCTACTGGTTCTTCAAATCCGTATGGTCCGTGTGATTCAATAGCTATTACAGGAATATATTGGTTGTTTAACGCAGTTGTTCGACCCAAGCTATCATGGCTGCAAACCAAAAGTCTGAGGGGACGATGCATGGTCTTTTGAAGATTCTGATGCTCAATTTGAACACTGAGAACATTTTCCATACTTCACCAGTATTAACTAACAATCGTCAAATATCGTCAAGCCGTTCTTTGAGCACCATTTGACAAATCCAAAGAATCATAAAACCAATGTTTCACCAGCATTAAGCCACCAACAATCAGTGGCTAGTCCAACAATCACCACCTTCGTGACGATGCATCGTCACAAATCAGCTGCAGCACAGGACGAGTTGCAGCAACGAAGCAAAGCCTGGGCCGACACCAACAGAGAGGTGACATGGCGACCGTGGGAGTCAGTCACTGTCATCGAACAGTGGTAAGTCATGAGCCAAGCCGTGCCACGGACAGCAGGGGTTGATGACTTGGGCTATGCAGATGGTGGTCGCGTGAAGAGTTGTAGCAACAGTGTCTAAGCATGGCTGTGGTGCAGTGTCAATCAGGTGAATCTCAGTGTGAACTGCGTCTCAATGTGAACGTTGTGTGAAAAAATTGGTTCTGAAGATCCCAGAAATGATGGAAACATCGACCTGGGAAACCCTTGTGATTGGCGGTTAGAGCAAAATCGCCGGGCTTCCAGTTGGTCGATTTTCTGGTTGGTGGTTTCAAACATTTTTTACTGTATTTTCCCTAGTAATGACTAACAAATGGTTGGCTAATATTTTCCCATTGTGAGAAGAAAGTCAGTCCCTTCCTTTGGATTTCTGCATGGCAGCACCCACCATACCACCGTCTAACTATCACCATTTCCTATGCGTTTCTCAAGTGTGGGCTTCCTCCAAAATCCTCCCCTTAAACAATCTCAACGTGTCAAGTGTCACCACATGTTTTTAGTGAAACAATTCCTATATCAACCAGCTATGAACATGATTCTCTTAGGAATTCCAAGCATATAAACCATCTCAACCAGCATAAAAATCACCATCCAAACCAGCCACCAGTCACCCCAGGTCCCTCGCCTTCCCCTGGGCCCATCCACCAGGGTGCCATGGGGCCCCACCGCCAGGTTCATCACCTCCAGACCTGGGCCGAAGAGTTGAAGCAACTGCAGCAGCTCACCGAGACCCAGGCGAAAATCCCGGCCTGGACATCTAAGCTGGTTTTTTAGTAGCTGGCAGGTTTTTAGTAGCCGGGAGTAGCCTTTCAAGGGCAGGTTTTAGCAGGTTTTTTGGAGGATTTTGAAGAGGTTGTTGTGGGTTTTTAGCAGGTTTTTTAGTGGGTTGTAGTAGGTTTTTAACAGCTTGTTGTAGGTTTTTTGGACGATTTTAGCAGGTAGTTTGAGGTGTTTTAGTCGGTTTCAGCAGCTTTGGATAGGTTGAAAATGATTCGATGTCCAACCAATCATTGGTGAACCGACTGTAAAAACCCACCATTCATGAACCTTGGTGGGTTGTTCAGCCGGTTTTTTCATAGCTTTTATGAACCTATAGTTTGGTGAAAACAATTGATCAACCATTCATCCACCAAAGCCATGAAAGTTTTAGCAAGCGATATTGTTTAGCCACCGAGTTACGCATCGACAGTTAGCCATTCATCATCTAATTAATTCAGCATTAAGAATCACTGTAATCAAGATTTTAGTCAGTCAACTGATCACTCGTTAACCAATGATCATTCATTAGCCATCAATCGATCACTTTATCAACCAATAGCCAAACATTGGATTAGTTCAATTAATCAACTAATCATCAACCATTCATGAACCATCAAATAACCCTTAGTTAGCCATTGTAAAATTGACCATCAATACAAAGCAACAGCAGTCGATGAACTGTTGGTAAATGACGGCAGATGCTGAAATGGCTGGTCGCTGAGCATTTTTTTGATTGTCATGGATGTTGGGATGTTGGGTTGATATTCTTTCAGGGGCTGAGTTTTTGACATGTTTGACGGAGACATATAATTATCATATAATATGATATTTGAGTGTGTAGACAAATAACGATCCGCCAAGGGTGCACTGTCTTTCTGCAAGCCTGCACTACAACAAGCCGGTGGCTGCAAGCTGCACAAATCTACCGGCCTCTTTTTCCCACGATGTGGTTTCTGCATGTTTTTGCCATTTCATTTCTCGTCGCTAGCAATGCTGATGATCACCTCGTAACTCGTGAGGGATCCCAAGGTTGAAACCATCCATCAGGTTGACATATTGAAAGGAATGAGATGGAAGACATCACTAGCTTAGTGCAACATGTGCTGCCACCACACCCCGATCGTTACTGATACGAACGATCTCAAGCACGACAAAGGCGAGGGATCTCGATGTTCCCATCAACCAAGGTCTATCATGGTCCGTAGCCACGAACAATGGTCCATAATCGTGAATTGTGGTTAATGATATTTATGGCAAGTAGTGGTTGATGATAGATAGTACTTGTTACTGTAGTGGATGAATGATATTAAATGTTGGTTAAATGACCGTTAAATGATGGATAAACGATGCTTGGATGTTGCTCTAATTAATTATGGTGATGCTTCGTGATGCTTGCAATGGTTACTGATGACCGTTAAATGATGGATGAATGATGCTTAGTGGTTCATGAAAAGGGATGCTTGCAATGGCTACTGTAGCTATGATGGACATCAGTAAAGGTCCATAGCTTTCCCCACCAGCTGAAGTTGCAGGCGGAAGCTCACGCGGAAATACAGGCGCCAGCGGACCCATGCCCGGACCCAGCAGCCAACGGTAGGGCAAGCGTCGTGACCGCCCGCAGCTGTTGGTTTGTTATGGTGCCACCGACGGAGAGCGACTGTCGGTTCTTTCAGTGTATACGGGTTGGTCCATAAATTGTGTACCCCTATAAGACCCTTTGATTAGTGGCTTCCCCATTTAAAAAAATGTGGTTTGGGGGGTACCTGCATTTAGGGACAACCCGATGCTTTAATGGGATGACAAGCGGAGTACAAGCAAGCCTAACTCTAAGCTGACAAGCATCACCCTTGCAGTATCCACAACGGACCTCCGGGAGGTTTGGGCGGGAAGTGCTACAAATGGCCATATTTTAAGCCAGTTTCAAAGGCCAAGTCTATGGTTGTTTGGTTGTTGACGGGACCATAAGCTGGCGAACCACTGGGAGCATTCATGATGATTACCATTCTGGTTGCAGTTTAAATATTGGGAGCATTCAGCAGATGACCCATTAGAGACACTATGTTGAGTATCTCTTCTCGTTGGTTCTGATCTCTTGTCATTGGCCATTAAGCATTATGATGTAACCAGAAACCGACCATAAACCTACCATCAACTAAACATCAGCCATGATTGGGAGCCAAACATCACAGCCCCGGTATCGATGATGAACCATTAGCGATCCATCAACTAGCAATTATCAACCTTGATTGGGATCAAACAACACAGTCATGATCATGGTTGGTTGTAGCGAGTGACTAAGCATATTTCTCACCATTTGTGGCTATTGCGTGTATCAGCCAATCGACCATCATCACCCATTAGTGTTGCTTATCAATTGTCAACCATGAACCAGCCCCAACATAATCATCGCTATACCATGGCTGGTTTATCATTCGCCTTTATCAAGCTGCTATTAACCAGTCAGCAGCCATGGCTGGTTCACCATGAAGGTTCAACCCAAGTTCAAGCCTTCATTCTCACTCACATCCCACCGCCAGTATCACACCTACGGCTGGTTCAACCCTTACCATGGCTGGTTCAACCCACTCACATCCCACCGGTACCTCTTGAGAGGCGCAACAAGGGCGTTTGAAGCTGCTGGAGCACCGACTGTCCGAGATCCTGCTGCGGCCAGATCATGAGGAGCCACCGGGTGGCGAAGTGGTTGGGAAGTGGTGGATGATGCTACGTGATCCATAGCATGTAGGGAGTTTCTGAGTGATGGTAGGTGGTTGATAGGGAGTTGCGAAGGGGTTGATAGGTGGTTGATCATGGATGATGTTGGGTTGGTTGAGCAGCGGTTGCTGAGTGGTTGATAAAGTTGATGCTTTGGACAAGCCTTTCATAAGTACAAAGTAGGATGATACAATTTATGCAGCAAAGCATGTTTATCCAAGTATGTGATTACGATGGACAGACTAGGAAATACATTGATTGATGGATCAGTTGTACCACTATATCAACCACTATGATGGTACTGCACTGCCAGGTGCGGCCATGTTTGTGCAAGTCCCAGCCCAATATGCTATTGGGCTGGGTTGGTGCTGGAGAATGAGAGAAACTATTTCGTTCTTAGTTGTGTTCCACCCTAGACTAAACATGCTGGGCAATGTATCAAGCAGAGATTCTAGTGAGTCACCATCATGTATGATAATGATTATCAACCATATATTAATGTCTCGCAATTCTCATTCATGCATACCCCACTCCATCGTCCCATCGCGAGCTGATATTTTTGGATTCAGTATGATTCAATGATTGACAACCATTAGCTATCGTGTTTTACCAACATTCACCAACACCAACCGTCATCAGCAGCCATCAATCATGATGAACCCCATCGCTTGTTATCCATCGTGAGTGTATGGCCGTGCGTGCCTGTACTCCTGGCTGACATCCCAGACCGGGCGCCTTTGTTGCGATGTTCACCTCCAAAGTTTTTTGTATGTATGGGCCTTTCTCAAAATGGGGGACCCCAAAAATGGTTATCGTCATAAATGGTTCAAGTTATCATCATATAAACTATATATGATCATAAGTTTATTTTCTCCAAATGGTTGTTTTGTCATCAGAAATGGTTCATAAACTGGATGGAGTGGGGGTCCCCTACTTTGAGAAACCACCATATATACTCTTTGCATAGTTATGACCCATGGTTGTATAGCTGGTATATCCCCAGCTAGTGTTGGTCACTATCGATTAGTCCTCAACCGCCATAAACAGTAGCAGGACAACCATTAAAAATTAACTACTTTGTCACTATTCATGATATTCATGACCAACTATTAACCCCTATTAAGCGAACTTATTGGTTAATTAGCCATTTCTTTTAATAACCACTGTTAACAACTGTTAACCACTATAACTATTCTATGGTTAACCACTATTAACCAACTATTCACCAACTACTAACCAACTGTTAACCACTATGATTGCCCTGCTTTTGCCACTATTTACTACCATTAACAGTGGTTAAAGCACTGCATGGGTTAACATAGAACTAAAATTTACTACCATTAACAGCATTTACTGCGGGATAGTTAACAGCTGGTTAAAGCGCAGGTCATTGATTAACTGACTATCCTTCACTATTGCCATTAACCCCATTAACCAACTATTCACGAACTATTATTATTATTATTCACCAACCATTAGCCTATTAAGCACTCCATGGGTTGCTGCTTCGGTCAGGGCTCTGCGGTGCGCGACGATTTGGAGCTGATGCAAACACGTGTGGAGCAATTCACGGCTGAGGTGCGGTGAGGGGTCGGAGTGACTGAATGGGAGGAGAAGATGTGGATGGTGAAACATGGGTTGGTTAAGCTATGTTGGTTAATTAAGCTATGTTGGTTAAGCTATGTTGGTTAAGCTATGTTGGTTAATAGATGGTTAATAGATGGTAAATAGATGGTTAGTGGTTGGTTAGTAGTTGGTTAGCAGTTGGTTGATAGTTGGTTAATAGATGGTTAATAGATGGTTGATAGATGGTTAATAAATGGTTAATAGATGGTTAGTAGTTGGGTAGCAGTTGGTTGATAGTTGGTTAATAGATGGTTAATAGATGGTTATAGATGGTCAATAGATGGTTAAGAGATGGTTAATAGTTGGTTAGTAGTTGGTTAGCAGTTGGTTGATAGTTGGTGAATAGATGGTTAATAGATGGTTAATAGATGGTTAATAGATGGTTAATAGATGGTTGATAGATGGTTAACAGATGTTTAATGGTTGGTTAGTAGTTGGTTGATAGTTGGTTGATAGTTGGTGAATAGATGGTTAATAGATGGTTAATAGTTGGTTAGTAGTTGGTTAGCAGTTGGTTGATAGTTGGTTAATGGATGGTTAATAGATGATTGATAGATGGTTAATAGATGGTTAATAGATGGTTGATAGATGATTAATAGATGGTTAATTAATGGTTAGTAGTTGGTTGATAGTTGGTTGATAGTTGGTGAATAGATGGTTAATAGTGGTTAATAGTTGGTTAGTAGTTGGTTAGCAGTTGGTTGATAGTTGGTTAATGGATGGTTAATAGATGATTGATAGATGGTTAATAGATGGTTAATGGATGGTTAATAGATGATTGATAGATGGTTAATAGATGGTTAATAGATGGTTGATAGATGATTAATAGATGGTTAATTAATGGTTAGTAGTTGGTTGATAGTTGGTTGATAGTTGGTGAATAGATGGTTAATAGTGGTTAATAGTTCGTTAAGAGAAGATGTTGGTTGAATTATTATGGTAATAACCAGGTGCCAGGTATGATGATTTATTGGCCATGAGTTGACTCAGGGCCCTGTTGATGGTTAAGACCTGTGTGTGTGGTTGAACAATGCTTGGTAATGATCCTCGGCTGCTAAGCAGACATGAGTCTGCCTAAGTTCAAAGCCCCAGGCACAGGTGGCGGGGACAGAGAAACGTAGCTAAAAACTAGACAAAAAAACATCTATGCACGACCCGAATTTCGTAGGTGAACTTTGTATCATCATCCTGCTTGGTAATGATGAAGTTGAAAACAATGAAATGGTTTGAATAATATGGTGGTTGATAAATACGAATGCAATGGTTGAATTTGGTATGGTTCAATTTGGTCATGGCGTAATCATGTTTCTTCTGAAACATTTGGTGGTTTCATATATTGACTGTGGGTAACCCCAAATCATCCAATGTTAGTCAAGTATGGTATCAAACCAGCTATTTTTTTGGGTACCCGTATTTTAAGAAATCCCAATGTGTATGGTTGAATAATCATGCAATGGTTGAATTGTATGCTTATTGATGGGGTTGAAACAATGAAATGTTTCGATAGTTTAATTGTGCTTGGTAGTGATGGTTGAGTAGTGGTAATGAGTATACGGGGTGAATGGCCATTCATTGATTACAAAGCTTGGTAATAAAAATTACACAGAGCTGGGTAATAATGATTATCATCGAGAGCCAAAGCAAGCCACTATCTTAGAGGGTCTCGACTCCACACCTCTTTGAAATGTTTGAAGCACTTATACAAGAAGCATCGGAATCGCATTTGGCAAGCCCAAAGGCACAGTGGTCGCTCGTCATCCCAACAAGAGGATACTCTTAATACTTGCCACGGTTCACCCGGGGGTAGCCTCTTTGACCCACAAGCACATGTTTGGAATAATGGTAAGATGAAGTTGGGAGCATGGCTATCAAGATTAAATTTGGCCAGTTGTTGGTTACTGAATCCCTGCAACTAGTGGTGATACGCAATTATGGTGGTTGCTTCTCCTTCCTCTTCTTTTTTTCTTCTTGCAATTGCAAGAGTATATCTCGTCAGGGGTTGAGCTACTGGAAACTGTGTAGGTAGGATTGTTGAGTTCCATTCCTAAGTGGGATGAACCACCATTGATCCCATTCCGACAGCGGCTTTTCTGGTACCAGCAGATTTTCTAGTGAGCCAGGATGTGCTAGGTATGCTTGGCCGACTCATCCATTCAGAATATAATAGGATACTACCAATCACATTTTTAATAGAACATAATCATATCATTCGCTGTCCCCACCAATAGAGTGTGGGTGTTGAAGGGTTTGCACCCATGATGCATAGCAAAGTTGCTGGTGGTACCCAGTAGACATCGCACGGCCAACGGTCCCAGGTGGTGAAAGGGACCGCAGCCACTTGGCCTCGCGCAGGGGCCGTTTTTCAGCATGGCGGTTGGTCGGGAGGTCGCTGCGGCCGGGCCTATCCCGCTCTACCCGTCCATTGGGGGAACCACTTGGAGCTCCCTTCACCAACTGATAATGATCCTCATTCCTGCCCTTCCTTTGTTGATAGCTGTCACGTTGGGGTGTGCTACGAGTATAGCTCACTGATGGGAATCTATGTAGACCTAGGGTGGTCGGCGAAGCCAACAGGCCTGGCTTAATCACCAAGTATTGCCATGCTTGGGAGTGGGTCAGGTTGCAATCATACCTCAGAAATGATGTGTTAATAAAGAGCTCCATGGTTGGGTCATACCAGCAACCATCGTGGTCAGACAATCAGCCATGAAGACTGTGATTGCCAACACATTGCTGCTTTGGAGCAAAAATTGTTTTGCCCCTGGTTTGGGCATGTTCACAAGGTATGCAGGTTTTTGGACCAGCCATTTGAAGAATTGACAAGAGCGGACTTTCAGCAGTCTATGGTGCGGTTGCTACCAGCAGATTTTCCAAGTGGTGCCAAAAGGTGCAAGGTATGCTTGGCAAATACTTGTTTTCAGTCAGCATGGGCAAAATCACGGCCATCATGAGCCATCATTACGCCAATCATTGGCAAAATCACGGCCATCAATCAGCCATCCTTACGCGACACGACGATTGACCCAGGGTCTCCTGCGCCGTAGCCCATGAAGTTTGGCCCATGACTCAGCACATCTCAACACCTAGGAAGGCGCAAGCAGATCTTCTGAGCAGTGCCAGCAATCGTTTACAGGACCTCGAGGCTCCATGGTTTTCAGGGAGGCAATCCATGACGGGTTCTGCATGCAGCCATGCAACGTGCAACCAATGGTGGGGTTGATAGTCATCCAGGGATCCTTGGGGTTGGAGAATCTAGATATTTGATAGTCATCCAAGGGTCCTTTCTTTGACTTTTTTGCAAGGATCTAATTTTGTTGTTTGGGCTATGATCGTCAGAAACCACGGGAAGGAAATTCCAAAGCTTGAGCATCAGAGCCCTAGACAGCTGGACAGTTGCGATCACTTAACTGCTGGTCCAGAATATAAGTCCAGCAGGAACCGCACATGGAGATGTTCACTTGCCTTAGATATGAGGGCATCCATACATGGTGCAGCTGCATTCGTGAAATGTTCCTTGGACTCCATGGATTGGTTTACCACTTGTGTTGCATTTAGATACTTATGTATAGTTATAAACGTATATGTTTTTCGTTGCATATACCTGCATATATATATATATATTTATTATATAGACAATGTTAATATTACATGTATAAATGCACACATATATGACATATACATTTGTTTACAAATATATATATATATACACACATATATATATATATATCTATATGCATATACGACCTTTCGTGCATACATGTGTTATCTACACGGTAGAATGTGTGCATGTCCATGCCTACTCCAGGGCCGGGGTTCTCCGCCGCTCAGGGCGATCTTCCCAGACTTCACGAGCCACTGGGCGATCGGCGACGCTGTGCGATGGCAGTACTGTCTGTGTTGAGTTGTGACCTTCTGTGTAATTGGCTGTGGGTCAAGGCTTTAACCAACCAACAACAGGCTGGTTAATGGGTCATAGTAGGGGATAGCAAGCAACAATACCAGGGGATATTTCAAGCTATATGGCTAGGGTCAAGCATTTAACCATCAATCATGGGGAATATCAACCAGCAAGAATGGTGGGAAAGCAATTCTGAATGTTGGGGAACTAGGGGTACAGCGTTTTGACCCGCTGCCATATAACTATATATATATATGGATATATTTATATATATATGTACACACGCACCCATATGTGATTGGTATATGCACGTTTGTTTACAATATATAAGTTTTATGTATGCCAATGTAGTGATAAACGGTATTCGTACTTCTTCAACACATAGATATCATATGCGCCTGCATTCTGTTTGGATATATGTATGTATTCATACAATGAGAGTGAATGTATATACTATAATTGTATATGTATACATGTTGGTTGAAAAGTGTAGACATCCATGCGCAAGCGTCGAAACTCAGAATGACACTTCAACAGCCAGGCAAGCAGCAACAAGTAGTCGGTATATCGCGCAATGATGGCGAGGCAGTTAGGATTGACAAGCCGACCTCAACAGAGATGATGATATAGGAAACCAAATCTCAAGAATGTATCCCAAGCGGTGCGTCAAATACTTTGGGGCAGTCAAGCCTTGGTTAGTCCTTAAGGATTCATCATTTTGCGTGAAAACTACATGTGATATGACACTAAGATGTAAGAAAACTAACATCCTGTCATCATTTTGCGTGTCCCAAGCATGTCCTACCTGTTTCATTAGGTTCTTCTTACGCGTTGTGTATCGTTGTGTCCTTTTGTATCTACCAAACACCTTGGCAAACAAGGGAGGATGGTTACGCGAACACCCCATCAACTTGGTTCGATCTGACCCGGCTCTGTGGTACCTAGCCTCACCTGGTGGTTTCATTTCTTGATTGTTGATCATCTCTACAAGTAGGATGATTGGTTGGAAACACCAGCCTATCTTTGAGGGACTGGGATTGTCCAAACCACCAAGCGATCGTGGATCAGAGTTGGAAATTTGCGTTGTGGAGCTTTTGCACTACTAACGTATACTGATATTTGCTTCCTCCCCAACGCGATTCACACTTGAGCAGTCTCCAAATTCCTTCCTCATGGATTGTCCGCGTTGCTCAGCTTGGGTTTTCACATAGAAGATTTACAAACAACATGTCGTGTACCAACAATACCGGTGCTCACCCAACATTAGAACTGATCGTTTCTGGGATGGTTGGGGGAACCCAACTGGGTAAACCGTTCCTTTCAGATCCGGAGTCCTCACGAGCCGCCGAGGCAACTCAACACATGCAAGGGAGAAGTGGAGGACATTCGCCTCGGCTTGGGGAGCAACCATACCTTAAGAGCATCCCCGAAATCGATGATTTCCCTGCAAGTATCACGAACTAAGACAGGGTTCACCACTAAATTGAAATGCTTATTGCCATCCCAGAGTGCCTTTCAAGGGTTTGACAGGAATTATTTGTCAAACTTGTCAAGGATCAGCACAATGCATTCCCGTAATTTACTTTTAAAATGATGTGGTACCCCCCAACACCAACAAGACATATCAGGTTGAACAGCTAAGCTGTCTGAATGGGGGTATCCAGTAGTTGGTGCTTCGGCACCCTCCAGAATACCTGTAACTGAATATGTTACCGTGATCTAATTATTTATTAATCTTAAAGTAGGTTATCATATGTTCATAAAGCCTGGAGCATCCCATGTGACACCATATTGTTGATTATGGCACTAATCATACTTAATTGATCAATATGGTACCACCTACTACTAGATTAGCCACCTACTACTAGTTAATCTAGGTGGTGAGACAACTAGGATGTCATTACAAAATAAATCCGTACTTTATTTCTTATTCAACTTGTCTAGTAACTTAATAGTAAAATGATTTATTTGTCATGACTAAATTACCCACCAACTATTACCAATTGGTGGATTCTCAAAATAAGGGTACCCCAACAAATGGTTTGTTTATCACTATAAATGGTTAATAAACTGGATGGTTTGGGGGGTTGTCCTTTTTTGAGAAACAGGTAATTCAGCAACATAATCATAACATCGTAACATCAGTTTAGATAAACCACATCTATTGATAGTCTACCACCTAAATTAGCCAAACTTAACAGACATGAGCGGCCAACCAATCGGGCACTCGTAGGACTTAGTAGCCTGGAGAGTCGAGAACTCCCAATCGCACCTCGGACACTGGTGGGATTGGTGCCTGCAGCAGTCGGACTTCACCGATGAAGTGCTGGCTTTGATGATGAAGTCGGTTAATGGTTAAGTAATGAAGCTGGAAGCTGGTTAAGTAAGCGGTTTAAGTAAGCTGTTTAAGTAAGCTGGTGAATGCTTGAGTCGGTTAATGGTTAATTAATTTGATGATGATTAATTGGGATTTCTGCCACCAGAATCAGGAATCCTGCCTCAGAAGCAACACCGATTGCCATGGCAATATGAGGTGTGCACAGGGGGAGGTGTACAATTTAAGGAAATCATGGTGTTCCTAGTAAATTCCACTGATGGAATGCTTGTGACCGATAGCTTGTGGCCCCCACCAGTAGCATCCATGGTCCTATTTTCGCCATGTTACCCGCAATGGACCAGGGCGAATGTCGGAGAATGATGGCATCATGGTTGATGAGTTGATGATGACAGATTCTTGTAAATGGCCGTGGGTCAAAACCCCGTACCCCTGGTTCCCCATCATTTACCTTGGTTTTCCTTTATTATTGTTGGTAAATCCTCCATTAGTTGGTTGGTTAATGTTGACCCATAGCCAAATGATGATTCACCGTGGCTAATGATGGTTAGTTCAAAAGTAATTTCACAGATAGTTCATTTCCATCTCTGCTCAGGATCATTGTCAGCAGTTTCACCAGCTAATTCTTTTGCAGGCTGAATCCACACCGCAGGCTATGATTAGGACTTCCTTCGATCCTAATTGGAGTGTCTGCATGAATGGTTCTATGGAAACTAGAGTTTGCGTTCCCAGAGTTTGCTTTCAAAAGATGGTTCTGATCTGGACCGCAAGTGGTTCGCTTTACTGTTGAACATTCATGAAGTAAATGTACTCTGAATTATATATTTGCCAGGCAATTTTTGGACACGTTTCGACATAGTGTCTGGAAGTAGCCATCCACTCCAGTTTAACGATGGTCAACACCGCTGACCTTCATGAATCATTTACAGGCAGTTCCAACCATTATGAACCATGTTCGTTATCAATATTAGCCAGCGTTTTAGGCAACAATGGCATTTTCCACATAGCCACTCAAGGTTGCAATTGTAGGGGATCTATGTGCCACCATGCACCCAGATGCAATAAACCTACACACATTGGTAAGCAACGGCCTCGTTACATCGAGTACACATATCCGGCTCGCCATGTAGCTACTATATTCCAAGTCACAAGTCAATGCTGTGAATGGTTCCAGTGATGGAACAACACTGATTGTAGGCATGCCCGCTTCATGAAATATCCATTGTGTTTTTGGTTCTTTCTGTCGCTCTTGATGATAAGATCATGTTCAGTTGAAATCGTGACTGTCCACATTCACTGTGGATAGGCCATGTCTACAACCAGTTGTTGATATGAGTCGCAATGGCATTGTCAGCCATTGCGATCAGGCATCATTGGCCATGAACGGAACATCGTTGGAAGCATTGTTTAATACTGACTGTTGAGAACCATGGGGGTTCATTTGCCCATCAAGGGTAGTCCCTACTACCCATCCAATAGTAGGCATTGGCGGTTATTAGCCAGTATAGTCCACGATCAACCATTACAGTCCACTATGTTTCGTATTATTGCTGCTTGTTCAGCGTTATAGTTTATAATCCACAATTGGACCAATATATATTCACATATTGATATTTTTTCATATATACTGACATACTGACATATATATATATATATATATATATATTTATACATATATTGATAATGTACATGTATACAGAATATGTATATATTCCCATATTCTCTGGCTGTTCTCAAGCATCAACTTGTCCCTCGCGCGCCCAGGTTGCAGGGTGCGCAGTGGTCCTTGCGGCGAACCGAGGCGCAAGTCGCCGAGATGCAGGAGCTCCACGGGCGATTGACAAAAGCGCCGCTGCCAAGCAGAGATTCCACCATTCGAAGTCAACACATATGACGTGACTTGAACGGGATGATAACCAACAATAATGGGGGATAATAAGCAACAAAACTATGGGTACCACTAAGGAGAGGAACAGCTCAGCCACATGGCTATGGCTATGTAACCAACTTCCATGGTTTAACTAGCTGGTTTAGCTGGTTAATCATAGGGGAAAAGAACTAGCAACTATAGGGGATATAGCAGCTATATATGGCTTAACGATTAATTGGGTATGGGTCAACATGAACAACCATGGTGAATAATAGCTGGTCAAGCTGGTTAATAGTAGGGTAGAATAAGTAACAATAAGTAGGGGATATATACCAGCTGTATATGGCTATGGGTCTAAATGTTAAGCAACAATAATGGGGGATAAGTTCACCAACAAAACTATAGGGAAAACAATGGTTAATGACAGGGGAACCAGCATTAATGGTCTAATGAGTTGATAATAAGGGATGATAAGCAACAATAATAGCTGGTTTATGGTGAATGATAGGGGATGATATCCAACAATAGTAGGGGATATATACCAACTATATGGCTCTGGGTCAATATGAACCATCAATAGTAAGCAGCTATAATAGGTAAAACAATGGTTCATGGTGGGAACCAGGGGTACGGGGTGAACTGACCCATAGCCATGAACAAGGATCAATACAAGGATGATGGTTTATTGGGATGTTCACTTCCTACCCTAAGTTGGTAGGTTGGTCTGACTCCCTACATTCATTTACCATGAAGTCAACACATGTCATGTTAACCCAGGATGAAGCTAAACCTGTGGTTGATTTACAGGGGTATCCCCTAAAAGCCTTGGTTTTCCATGAAAATGATCACCCCCACAATTCATCAACCTAGGGTTTATTATAATCCTGGGTAAACGTAACATTAATGCGGCTTGAACAAGGATCATGGCCTGTTGGGATGTTCACTTCCTACCCATTCAAGTTGGTTGACCTCTATTCCTGTTGTGTCCAAGGAATTTCACCCAATTGATCATTCACCACGGTTCCTGCACACGTAGGACCGAGTGAAAGATCTGGGTGCTGGCCACGAGGACCGTCCCTGTTGCGGCACTTGACAGGGTAACCACCGGGGTCCGGGGTCCGTTGCGTCACACTGCTCGGTCCATTCTAAGCGGTCGATCCTTGGGGTCGTTCCAACCATGAAATGTTCAAATCTTAAGTTTGCTGAAATTATGGGAAGATTAATTATGTTGGCGATATGTTAGTGAAAATTCGGGAAGATTATGTTTTGCTGATGTTCAAGCCTTGTTTGCATGTTGTCATTGATACTATGTATATCTGTATAATTCTCCAATCAGACTTTTGACTATGTATGTGCCCTGCAATTTCGCCCTTTTGCATACAAAGGTTGTTTGTTTGTTTGTTTGTTTGTTTGTTTGTTTGTTTGTTGGTTTGTTTGTTTGTTTGTTTGTTTGTTTGTTTGGCTGGTTGGTTGGTTGGTTGGTTGGTTGGTTTGCTGATGAATCAGTAGGTGCTACTTGTGTGTATATAATTACATATATTTATCCGTCATTTATTTATTTATTGTTTTGATTTATGGACACATCTCTTTTATTTAAACATGTCACTGTATATCGTGGCTTGATGAACTTTATCTCCCGCTGGTGGAGTATGGGTGGTTTTGCTCAAGGCTACACACGCAAGGACTTGTGGGTGTCAGGTCAAGACGGTCAATGATGCAGCAGACATATTCAGGTATGTATGAAGACGTATATAAATGTTTCCCTGAAAATGCATAAGCACCACATGTAGATGCAAAGATCTATACTTATGTGCACTACCTGTACTATGAATAGGCCGTTTCAGCCACAGTTTACTTCCCTTTTTCCCTGAGATCACTACTCCATCTTTGCCATCATATTTGCAGAATGTGTTCAATTGAGATGGGTTGAACTGCGATCAGTTCGATTCGTTGACTAGAGATGAGATGTACATCTAGACCACAACAAGCGCAGGGAAACTCCGCGTGGTATCCATCTCGACGGCGCAGGAGATGCGCCAAGAACAGTGCAGCACCAAAGAAAGCCTTACAAAAATGAACGCTGGGGCCTCAGCGTGGGGCTTGGTGTTGAGAATCATGCGGGTTATGTTTGCTTTCGAAAGACAAGAATATGGCAGATGAGCAGAGGTTCGTTCTAGGTACTCTGCAGAAAATGGAACTTGGCTCAAGTTCCAATTGTTTCGCTATTTGTTACTAACGCTCATAGTGGTTAATCATTGTCAATAGCGGCTTGGAAGGGACATTAAATGACATGAAGGTCATTAAGGTGCGGTTGATGGGGTTGATGTTGATTGATATGGGTCATACAAATTGTGATCGATTATTATTACTCATGATTCAATGATGATGAATCACTGATTGACTTTGTTGCTCGTGCGTGAATGATGGGTTGATCCTTGTTCAGTAACGATGGTTGATCATTAGTGATTGGTTACGGTTAGATGGTTCAACACACTAATCTAACCAATGGCAACCCTCTAACCAATACCAGTATCTTAGTAACCATCCTAACCATACTAATCTAATCTAACCATCTTTAGTATGATTCGTTTGGAACGACCCATCAAGTGCTAATGTAACCATACTAACCATACTAACCATACTAACTAACCTGGTCTAACCATCAAGTATCGATGGTTCCCTTGTTCTCCGGTGACCAGTGACCCCCAGGCTCGTTTGGACCTCTGCAACAAGTACTTTAGCGGCCTGGGCAAAGGCGCCGAGCAGCCCCTTGCGGCGGTGCCGACCTGTTGGAGTTTCTGGTAGCGGCGACCCTACAGGTACTACCAAGGAGAAGAAAAGCTCAGCCACATGGCTATGGCTATGTAACCAACTTGCATGGTTTAACTAGCTGGTTTAGCTGGTTAATAATAGGGGAAAACAACTAGCAACTATAGGGGATATAGCAGCTATATATGGCTTAACGATTGGCTATGGGTCAATATGAACAACAATGCTTAATAATAGCTGGTTAAGCTGGCTAATAGTAGGGAAGGACCAGTAACAATAAGTAGGGGATATATACCAGCTATATATGGCTATGGGTCTAAATAAGCAACAAAACTATAGGGAAAACAATGGTTAATGACAGGGGAACCAGCATTAATGGTCTAATGAGTTGATAATAAGGGATGATAAGCAACAATAATAGCTGGTTTATGGTGAATGATAGGGGATGATATCCAACAATAGTAGGGGATATATACCAACTATATGGCTCTGGGTCAATATGAACCATCAATAGTAAGCAGCTATAATAGGTAAAACAATGGTTCATGGTGGGAACCAGGGGTACAGGGTGAACTGACCCATAGCCACATTAATGGGGGGTTCAATGAATGGGGGGTTCTGAGAATAGAGGACCCCCAAAGATGGATGATTTATTACTAGAAAATGATTACCATTGGATGATTTGGGGGTACCCCTATGGCTTGAGAAACACCTTAATGGTGAGTTACTGCTTGGGCACCACTAGCCACGTTAAAGGTACCATGAACGCCACATTGTTACAACGCCACATTAATGGCCATGAGCAGCATCCAGGTGTAGACCCGCATGATGCGCGATCGGAACTCGGTGCCTGGTTACACTCTGGTGATCTAACATGGCTGGCTGGAAAATCACCATTTTCAATAGGTAAGTAATCTACAAATAGTGGATTATCCATTGCTATGTTAGATCACCAGAGTTTAAATTTCTTGATGATTAGGATGGCTTTCAGGTGCTGCACCTGGAAAGAGCTCACTGGTTCCCCCGAAACAAACCACTGTAGGTTGACGACACGTCGGCTGCACCATCATGACTCTGGTTCAACCAAAGAATTTCTCGGGCAAGTTGCTAGTTGCATCATCAGTTGCAGATGCGCATGCGCTGTGTAAAGGAGCCTTTAACGTAGTGACGTTCAGTCTTTTCCCAAATGAGAACTGATGTTTGGTTCATAGTCACTAATGGCAGGTGCAGAATAACAGCCAACAAGAATCAACCAGTGAGACATTTGGGGTTATGAGCCATTCAACTATGGTGGACCGACAATCAACAGCAACCAACCAGAAGTTGGTAGTTCCCTAGGGGATACACCCTAGAAACCACAGATAGCTGTGTTTTGTGTGTTTTTTCATCGCGGCCAGATTGATATGGTGGTTTCTCAAAATCATCTAATATATGCCACATATAGTTATAAAATGTATAAACAGTAATAAACCATAGATTTTGTGTGTTCCGAATTTTGAGAAATCCATATCATTGAATTGGACATGGGTTTTCCATGGTTTTCCAAAAGTTCACAGGCACTGCAGTCGCCAAAGGGTGTGGAAGGACTGTTAAAGCCGCAAGCAAAAGTTTAGAATGTACTCCCGGCAGAAGCGGCTTGGAAGGCTGTGAAAACCTACAATTCACCTCTGCTCTTTTTTGTCTAGTCAGTACCAGCCAGCAGCGTTTTTGCTTGTCAAAATACTAGCTACCTATATCTTTTGGCATCAGGCAATATCATGCATATATAAGACCGTCAAACCACGATCAACCTCTGTTGAGCCTTCTGAACCATCGCTACAGCCTATTGTTGGCGATGCTAAAACCACCGTTGACCCTGTGAAGCCAGATCTTTGTGGTCTACCATGGTCTACCTTTTTCTGGGCCAGCCCAGGAGATGGGATGTGATTAAAAAACATCATCATTGCAGTGCTCTTCTGTTCTGATATGTGTGATTCAATCAGGCCACATAATATAATTAAGCCATATTGAATGCGGTTATTTTTATTTGTCATTATATATTTGTGTACAATCATATATATATATATTTATTTATTTACTTTTTAAATAAATATATATATATATATATAGTTTTTTTAAAGCTATTTTTATATATATATATATATATGCATGTTTCCTATTTTTCCCAGAATCGCGGAACGCGCAGGTCTGAAGGACGCGCACAATCAGATTGTAGGCACTGGGAGATCTCTTGAAGTCGTGGTGGGGAGGCGAAGTCATGGTGAGATCCTTGGTATCCACACCGACAGGACCATCTCGCTGGTTCCACGAATAGCCTTTGATGTTCGTGTTCCAATGGGTTGACACCAGCTGTAACTCTGGTGGTTTTACACACCCCAAGCTGCCCAGGTTCACAGCGATGTTGGAAATGAACAATACAGTGAGTTTTAAGGAGAGAAGCCTGCTTGGTTACCTGAGAAATTTCTTCGAAAAACATTGTAGAGGTTCATGTCATGGTTAAGCGATGGGTAAGTCAATCATCAATCATCAGATTGACATCTATCAAGGAAACCTGTATTTAGCAAAAAAAATCAGCAAGGTTTATTGGCTGAGAACTGGTTGATAACTATCAACGAGTCGGTTGGTTCCGCTTCCGAACCTAGGCGCAGACCCATTGATCCATTGAGTTCCTGTCATTGGGCCCCCTGTGGAAACATCAATGCTGAGAGATGTAGGCATGGCAAGGCTGACCAGCCAGCCTTTGGCCCCAAGCCTGTTCAGGTGGCGAGGGAGTTCTGCCTAAAATGGGCGAGTCGGACAACTCAGCGAGCGGAGAAGCAGTCGTTGTTGGAGCAGTCAGATTTATAAATGGAGTCAAGAGTTAACATATATATGTATATGTGTATATTATATTTAGATATTCGTGTATATATATATATATTATCTTATATATGTGTATATATGTTTTAATATGTATATATATATAATTATAGATAAATAGATCTGGATAGATACACATGGTACATCATGATTCTATTTTCTAGCATATTTCAATATCCACATGGTATACACGCGTATAAATATATATATATATATAACTATATACGCATTAGATGATATCATGCATGTGCATACATATATGAATGGTGCATACGTGTATGGGTACGGAACTAGGTATGATAGTTCGAGATCCAATATCAATAGGCATATATGTGGAATCACCATTTTCAGACCGAAATCGGTTTGTTGTTTCCATGTTTGGGGGTCATTTTTGCCATGCCCAGACGGGAAAAATGCGGAGCTGTTATGACCAATGTCAAGTATGTCAAAAATTCGCAAAGCTACTGGCTAAGGTTTTTTGAGATAGAAAACTCAATGTGTTCGGTTTCGGCCCTTTTGTTGGTATGACAATTTGTTGTCAATCAAGTCTCTGTTGCAGTTGTTGCACTTGTTGTTGTTGTTGTTGGTGGTGGTGGTGGTGGGTGGTTGTTGTTGTTGTTGTTGTCGTTGGTGGTGGTGGTGGTGTTTTTGGTGTTGTTGTGGTTTGTTGAGAATTATCATCCGCCTGTAATTAGCCAACAGCAACCAACATGATTAAGAAATCTGCTCGTTGCACTCAGGCATGGTTTACCCCCCCTGATGCCACGAACACCGCGGACACCCAGGCATTGCCTGGTGCTGCATGGTGGGAATGTTGGTTTGACTGCAAACCATGAGTAGTGAGTCACTGATTACGGATTGATCATTTGATTTTTCAAAGGTTCTATGTTCTTGGCTTACAGGGCTTGATAGGGGTGTATCAAGCCTTCAGAAGCTCAATGGTTGAGGGTTATAGTGCTTAACGGTTGGTCATGGGAGGCAACGCACGTAGATTGTAACGGTTCATGGCCTTCAGAGTTCACTTGGACGGGCTCAAAAACAGTGAGCACCACTGTCAACCCCACGTGGTTGCGCATGGGTAGTTGGATACCAGAGATTCTTATCATTGGATTCGGAAACCAAAGAGGCTCACCATCAGCACCATCATCGGATGTCTACAAATGTCTACATATAAATGGCAATTAATGACATCACGTGTAGGTATGGAGCTTCCTAAATATAAACACAATCAAGCACATATGATTTTTGATTTGTCTATATGTACATGCATGTGCACACCAGGTATAGCTATGAGTGTGTACCCAGTGATGGTGAGCCTTGATCGACCACCTCAGCCCGGTGTGGAATCGGCACCGCCAACCAGGAAGGACTTGTCAACCAGTGCGGGCCAGGGAAGGTGACTCGTCAACCCCAAAGGTCGTTGATTCTTCAGATGTTTTTTGATCATAGCCATGTTAATTGTACCGGATCAGAACCAACAATAGAGTATATCAACTAACCATAGGTGGGTATGAGTCATCACCAACAAGTGTTCATATCCAAAAATACCAACAACTGCAATGACTACAAGTGGTATTCACTATCTACTTAAATTCAGCCTAAATCTATTAGTAAAATCTAACAGCATTTCACATTTTGTATCATTTATATTATTACTACTAATGCATACTTAATTATGCTAATTTTGCTGAATTAATATGAAGAAGAATTGAGTGTTGGACTATGACTCTATGATACCATATATTTGTATATATATATATAGATATTCAAAAAATAATAGTCTAAATAGATAAAGTGTAAATAGTAACAGAAGGAGTAGTAGTAGTAGTAGTAGTAGTAGTAGTAGTAGTAGTAGTAGTAGTAGTAGTAGTAGTAGTTGTAGTAGTAGTAGTAGTAGTAGTAGTAGTAGTAGTCGTGGTGGTAGTGGTGGTGGTAGTAGTAGTGGTGGTAGTAGTAGTAGTACTATTGGTGGGGCCGTTGTTCACATCCCAAGCTGTTCACCACCGGTGACCAGCCAGGGGGGGCACGGCCGCCAGGAACAGCTTGCCTGGGCCTCCACGACGGTGAGGAAGGAAGGAAGTCGCACCCGGCGCAGTGGTCATGGCGAAGCTGATGGGAGCAATGATGATGGGCAACCAACTATAAATGCTATTAACCAACAATCATGACCATAAATTAGCCAACTATATAGTGTTATATATTGCTATATAGTGATGTGAGATAGTGGTGATCCAAAAATGCTGCGAATGGACGGTGATCCACTGGTGGTAAATGCTGCTAATGATGGTGATCCAAAATGGTGGTGCGGTGGAATAATTAATCATTTGGCTACAATGGTTAAACAGCTACCTGGTTGGTCTTTGATTGACATTTGTTATTGTCCCGAATGCGTTACCAAATGATTGGTTGCCGAACTAACATGTTTCAAAGGGGTTGAAACCACCAACCAGTGGCTCAACATTGTTTCGATCGGTTGTGTGAACAATTATGTGGTTCAATCACGATCAGGCGGGGTTGTGAGTTGGATAGACATTGTTGATTTCCTGCTATTCACCATCAGCACGCTTGAAATGTTTTTGATTGACGAATGGTTAGAAGTGCTGATAGTTCATGATCATTGACGACTCCGGTTGATATTTATGATCAGCCATTGGCGATTGATTTTGAATCAGGTCTACTTGTGTGTGCAGGCTGATCATCAAATTATGGATGATATTGTTAATCAAGCATGAGCTGTAGTTTCTACCATTGGATAATGAATAATATAGATGTTCACAGTAGTAGATGATCGATCTCATGCCAAACGAAATACATTCAGATTAATGACCATGACTACCCCTCAAGAAATGCGAACTTGAAAGTTATGAGCTGATCGATTTCTATGGGAAATCTGTTGGCCCCTGATCGTTGGACCCGTTGTTGGTATCTATGATGAGTCATTGACCACAACCGTGGCTAAATAGAGCTCTGGTCTTTTTTACCATCAGCATCAAGAACAATTTAAATAGCCTTATATATGATAATGCATAATTTAGTAATTATTTGGCTCAATAGCCAATATGTTGATCATATTCTTGTTAAACACCACTATACCAAGATAACTTGTTATGCCATGTAATCAGCCATTCTGGATTTACCACGATTTAGTATCACTGATCAAAGATAATCATGCCCTGCCACTACTATCAAGCCATGTACCCTGTCATGCACCATTTTGAACCCGCTTCTCAAAACTAACTGCTGGTTGTTCAGACAATTTCTTGACAACCATTGCTTGCAAATCATAAACATAGTTTTGATGGCTGTTGGTATTATGCAACCATTAAGCAAAGATGGTTTTCTGAATCATAAACATGGCCGCTGATACAGTCAAACACCAATCTTGTATCAATGCTTCTTGATGGCACTTATCTCCCATCAGCTGTGCTCGCCCAGCGCTTATCCAGCGGCCCGCTAAGTTTCACAGCCGTGCAGAGCTGGTCATAGATCAACCATGGCGAAGAATAGGAAACTACGAACCTCCCACGGATTTGGTGAAACATCTCCAAGAAGTCGTGGCTTACCTGCAGAACAGTGGTGGTTTCTTAGGGCATTTGTCCAACCAATTGGCTGATACGCCGCTGATATGTTCGGCCCATGACCAACTCATCCACTTAGACAAGTACTCAACAACCTAGCCGCTGCCCAAAATCTGATGACCGGATAGAAAGGCAAAATCAGGTTGGAAGAATTGGTGATCATACAGTGTATGACTATTACATATATATGTATTATATATATATATATTTGTATTTTTTAGAATATGCACCACTTGTTTGATTCTGTATCCACAGCCAGCATGCTGGATCACTGATGATTTTTGACCATATCCTGCGCACTTTCTGATGGTTTGGCAACAGCTGCACGGCAAGCCTAGCTTCTCGGAGCTTTCAAAGCAGGCTCTCCAGAGATGAAAAGCGGGGCGTCAGTGGTCTGCAGGGTCTGAGACAGGTGGAAAGTCCTTGTGGGTATTTATGGTTTGTTTTCCGAGATTTCCCTTTTTTTCCTCAGTTCAAAAAAAGGGGGTACTTTGAACAAATGGTCCGCAAGAATGTCAACCAGTGCTGAGGGGTATGAAATAGTGCATAGAGAATTCGCTGAGGTTGCATTCGGCATGGTTGGCACAGAAAATTTGGGGGTTTCTCAAAATAGGGGACCCCAAAAATGACTGGCTCATTACTCTAAATGAGTAAATTGGATGCTTGGCGGGGTAACCCTATTTTGGGAATCCACCACTTGTTCAAATTCATTTCAGGAAAAGTATGATGTATGATGAGCTTCGGCCTGGCCAAGGGTGCAGGGAGTTCACCATGTAGCACCGGATGAGGGCAACGCCTAAGGGAACGTTATCAGCCTCCCCCGGAAGCCAGCACAGTGAGTTTACTACCTCGCGCAAGGAGAGTGCAACAGCAAACGTTGGTATCATGCAGAAGTTTTGGAAAGGCAATATAAAAACATAGAGAAGCAAACCCAGAAAATCACCCACTCATGACCCACTCATGACCCACTCATCACCCACTCATCACACCCACTCATCACACCCACTCATCACCCCCACTCATCACCCACTCATCACACCCACTCATCACACCCACTCATCACACCCACTCATCACAGAATTCTCCCTATCTTTGCTGTTCAAGTGGGCCAACTAGCCCCCCAGTGCTGCGGCTCCAATGGTGGAGTAGGGAACCAGGAGAACCACGTCATCCATGGGAAACCCAATGGGAAACCAAGCGCGGCTTGGGTCATCAATGGGAGCCACGGTCACAGCTGGTGTCTCGCCTTAGCCAGCTGAACGATTTTCCAGCTCTTGTATGGCTCACCTTGCCTCGGTGGTTGCTGGATGCTCATCCCACCCACTCATCACACCCACTCATCACCACCACTCATCACACCCACAGATCACACCCACAGATCACACCCACAGATCACACCCACTCATCACACCCACTCATCACACCCACTCATCACACCCACTCATCACCCCCACTCATCACACCCACTCATCACACCCACTCATCACACCCACTCATCACACCCACTCATCACACCCACTCCTCACACCCA
>VSDK01012907.1:0-78101 GCA_009767595.1 Symbiodinium kawagutii | reverse complement strand
CGCATCACCCACGCATCACCCACTCATCACCCACGCATCACCCACTCATCACCCACTCATCACCCACTCATCACCCACTCATCACCCACTCATCACCCACGCATCACCCACTCATCACCCACGCATCACCCACTCATCACCCACTCATCACCCACTCATCACCCACTCATCACCCACTCATCACCCACGCATCACCCACGCATCACCCACTCATCACCCACTCATCACCCACTCATCACCCACTCATCACCCACTCATCACTCATCCGATCTGATCTCAGTCACAGCTTGCACAAGCAGCAGTCCCTTGGTCTCAGGCTCCAGCTGGCTCACTTCTTCAGCTGCGGTCAGGTCCAGAGCCGCGGGTGCAGCAACTGTGTCCTGTAGTGGTGATTTTTTTTGATGTTGTTGTTGTTGTTGTTGTTGTTGTTGTTGTCGTTGTTGTTGTTGTTGTTGTTGCTGCTGTTGTTGTTGTTGTTGTGGCTGTATGTCGGCGTTGTGACGGTTATAGTGGCTGTGGTGGTGGTATTGGTATTGCTGGTGGTGCATGGAGGTCGGAGTAGGAGCGCCCTTTGCTGTTGTTGCCTCTGAATTCTGATGAGTTCTGCAGTTTGTCGTTGTTTTTCCAAAGTGTAATTTTGCAGGCGGTTTTATTTGCCGTCAATAGAAGCACCCCATGATGTTCAACTTCCTGTGTTTTTGTTTTGAAATCTAAGCATGTACATGATCTAGATGATGTGATCCCGCAGAAACAAAGGTTGTTTTTGTGATTTTGATTATCCACCGTCCATAACTATGCGGTACACCATTTATAGACACCCCCATATCATGCCACCCCAATGATATGAGTTGCTTGACCATGTCACCAGCAACTGGCAGAAATCCCTGTCCCAGGAACAACGAATCGGGAACACTTAATGAATGTATTTCAAGACAACTATGCACCAACCGTTGGTTTTTTGAACGGTTCATGGTGATGTTTATATGCTCCCAATGGATGACTAGTTATGTTATCTAGACGATGATTACATACTCAAGTCAACCATTTAAATTATGTATGTTGATCAATCCCCCAGTGTTATGTTATATATAAACCAATTATGTTGATACATATAAATTATGCATATTGACCATTACCAGTTATGTTATGTAACCCCCCAGTTTATGTTGATCAGCCATTCGATCTAAACTGGAGGGATTGGTCAACAGGTCACCACCATCCACGGACGCCGCAGGCAGTCGTTTGGATCTGCAGTATTGGTGGTGGGCTGATTGGACACATGGCCCCCTGGCTGCGCAGCGCAACGGATGTTGATCTAAAGCCATTGACATGGCGGTAATTTAACATGGCTATAAAACATCACCACATTTTATATAAAACCCCTGGAAAATGATCCAGTGAAATGGTGGATTTTCCAGCCAGCCAAGTTACCAGAGGGTATTGGGTGCAGAGTCGTGGGAGGTGAAGGATGGTTCATCGGGTATAGATTGCCAGCCACTGTAGAGAGTATAGAGCCCTCAATTCAAATGATTGACCATCTAAAATTGCGATAGATCAATGAGCATTTCCATATCGGTCACTGTGAATCAACCTTGGGCTGACCCCAACTGCACATCCAAGTAGTTGAAATCGCCATAGGAATTAGATTCATTGTCATTGGGGTTGGGTGATTCATAAGAATCAACCAAGGGGGTTAGGTGATAAAACCCCAACTGTTAGAAGCAACCTTGGGGTTTTTGCCAATCGCTGTTGAACAGCTGGATCTCAGGCCACCCATGATGGAAGCGCACATTCTTGGCGGCGCCAGGTGCAGAAAGCAGCAGCCGAGCAGCGCATGACATAGAAACGTAAAAGTAACATAAGCATACATACACATCAACACACATCTATCTAGTATTTTGACATGTATGCATCATTGTGTATGCACATATAGTCCGTTGTACACGTAGATGTGTAATTATGTTATAAGTCATATGGCTGTGGGTCAAAACCCCGTACGCCTGATTCCCCCACTATAAACCATTGTTTTCCCTGTGATTGTTGGTATTTATCCGCCATTATTGTTGGTTAACTGCTTGACCCACAGCCATATATAGCTGGTATATCCCTACTATTGTTACTTATTATACCCTATCATTAACGAGCTTAACCAGCTATCATTAACCATGGTTGACCCAGCTCGCCATGTGTCCTGCCAGGGGCTCTGCATGTGTATCTTTCCCGTTCTTCCGGTTGCATGCCAGGATACTCAGTCCACGGATTCCGACGAGGACCATTTTATGGAAGGCCACCGCCGGGCCGGCAAGGCTTCTGGGTATCGGGGAACCAGGTGACCTAGGGGTGGTCAAACCACCAGCCAGTGGTGACCATGGAAGCATTAACCATGGATGATCTTGATTTTGATGATGATGATGATGATGATGATGATGATGATGATGATGATGATGATGATCCCAACCGTGGAGCAACGATTCATGTAACCTAATTTGGATGATTCCAATTAGATTCGAACTAAAGTAGGTGGAAAACAGTTACTGGAAGAACCATAGCCAGCTCTATTTTGATGATTTGAATTTGGAAGAACCAACCACGGAAAGAACCACACTGGATGCTTTGGATGACAGTAATTGGATGTAGCTTTGGGTCAATACTAGGCAATTACAGTATATCCGGCAAAATGTGGCCAGTATATTTACCCAAAATAAATAACTTCCAAATGATATGTATCAGCCAAAAACTTGTTGGATATGCTTTCTGGTTGGTGGTTCGATTGGCATTTGGATTTTCCCACTTGTGTTGACAAATGGTTGGTGGGTTGGTTGGTTGACAAGCATATTTTTCCTAGGGGTTGAAAGACCACCAACCAATTTTTGTGTAAATACTTTAAGCAAATGGATATCCAGACCAAGTACGTACCGGAATATGATTATCCATACAGATCTTGAAATGACCCATAGTGCGATATACACATATTGGATAAATAGTTATTCAAAAAACCCGCCCACTTTTTCTGCTAATGCCAGCCCTGGATGAAGCTAAACCCCCAAACGTTGATTAATAGGGGGTATCCGGTATCCCCCAAGTTCGCCAACTGGTTTCCCATTTAGCCAATGGTATCCATATTCATCAATTACCCCCTATTAATCATTTCTTCCCTTTTAATCCATACTAATCCATACTAATCCATATTAAACCATATCAATCCATACTAATCCATACTAATCCATATTAATCCATACTAATCCATATTGATCCATATCAATCCATACTAATCCATACTAATCCATATTAATCCATACTAATCCATATTGATCCATATCAATCCATACTAATCCATACTAATCCATACTAATCCATATCAATCCATACTAATCCATACTAATCCATATTAATCCATACTAATCCATATTGATCCATATCAATCCATACTAATCCATACTAATCCATACTAATCCATATCAATCCATACTAATCCATACTAATCCATATTAATCCATACTAATCCATATTGATCCATATCAATCCATATCAATCCATACTAATCCATACTAATCCATATCAATCCATACTAATCCATACTAATCCATATTAATCCATACTAATCCATACTAATCCATATCAATCCATACTAATCCATATCAATCCATACTAATCCATATCAATCCATACTAATCCATACTAATCCATATTAATCCATACTAATCCATATTAATCCATACTAATCCATATCAATCCATACTAATCCATATCAATCCATACTAATCCATATCAACCAATACTAATCCTATTACTTATTTCATCCAACTGGTTTCCCATTAAGCCAAACTGGTACCTCCTCTGTTTCCCAGGAATCGCCATGGTATGGCCAGGCTTGGACGCTGAAGCCATTGAAGGCCACACCGTGGGCCACACCTTCCATGGGTCCAACGGCGCGGCACAGGCGGGGCGTAACACGTGGTGATGCGCCTGGTGATGTACCAATGGTAGGGTATGGGTCAATGTTAATCAACCAACAATGGGGATAATCACCAACAAAGCTATAGGGAAAACGAGCTGGTGAATGATGGGGGAACCTGGGGGACTAAGGGTTTTGACCCAATGCTATGTATCATACTTTGGGTTATTATGACGGTTATTGGAGTGGACGATTAGTTACCATATGGTGGTTTATGTGGGTCAACGATTATTATAATTGGAACGGTGAATGGCAGTTAATGGTTCTTAGAATGTCTAATGGTGAATGATAGTAACTTTGTAACAGAGATAGTAATAGCAATAGTCTAGTATTAGCGAGAGTCATGGTTGTGATAGTGGTTATTAAGTTATTAGGGACAAATATATGTCAGATATCATTTAATGGCCCATATTAGCTGGACTGTCTGATATGTATCACATGATATGTATCACATTCTGGTTAAATGATGAAGCCATCAACTGCTATCGTTTGTTGATTGTGACGATGTTATAGCAACTACTGGGTCTTTCTTAAAATAGGGGACCTTCCAACTATCATCATTTATCAACCCTTCATAGGTAATCAACTCCAACCATTTTGGACTGCCCCTGGCTATTAAGAACCCCCCAAAGTGGGAAAAAAAGCTGCCCAACTTGCGCACAACCCCGGTGAAGCTGTGTCGAAGCCTTGCCTTCGCGCACCCGGCATAGGCAGGCAATCCTGAGCACGTGAAGTGCATGGTCAGGGGAACTCGGTCCGGGGTTCACCTAGAGTTTCACCTGCAAATGACCCATGGAGCTTGCTTCAACTACTAGAAAGCATGGCTAACATTGGCTAATTGCCTGAGATATTTTGTGAGCATTTGTTGATTTGTTGGTAATGTTTGTTGATTGATCTGTTGGTAGGTTTGTTTGCTTGCTTGTTTGTTTGTTTGTTTGTTTGTTTGTATGTTTGTTTGTTGGCTGGTTGGTTCCTTGGTTGGTGGGTTGGTTGGTTGGGTGGTTGGTTGGCTTTTGAGTTCCCAATTTTGCACCATTGTCGCAAGGGTTTGGGAGCAACACTGCTGAGGGGTGGCATCTCACCTCCAGCCATTGTTCCAATGGATGTTGGTAGTTTTCCAAACAAGTCGAACTGGGTGGAAGGTGAACATTCCATCGAAGGCAACTACCTATCCTTTTATTTGTTCCTTTATTGACTACCACGGTCCATACGCTACTCTTGGAAGATATCAAATCAAATAGTGAATGCAAAGAGGAGGGATCGAGGGCTTTGGGCCACAGCTGTCTTGCACCCATATACACCGATTCTTAGGGGGATTGCCACTTTTTCAGCATCTCATCGCATTTTTGTAGCCCACTTGACCGTGTTTAGTGTCATAATTTGGCGCTTTTCGCCCGAAACCAAGCACCAAATGGCAGTTTCTGTACAGATTCACCGGGATATGGTGACTTGATCGCCCAGGTTTGCATGGAAGAGTTTGCTGATGGCGACGCCTTGTTGGGACTCCGAGAGTGAGTTATGGTACCGCTGCTCTGAGTGAAGCTACTTCTGGTGGTTGTTGTTGTTGTTGTTGTTGTTGTTGTTGTTGTTGTTGTTGCTGTTGCTGTTGTTGCTGTTGCTGTTGTTGTTGCTGCTGTTGTTGCTGTTGTTGTTGTTGTTGTTGTTGTTGTTGTTCTTGTTCTTGTTCTTGTTGCTTATTGTCAACCGGGCACTGTTTTCTCCATTGTTAATTCAACAAATATTCTCAACACAGGTAACTATTTTCTGAGTTTTTGCCCATTCTGAAGCAGTAGAATTACAGGGAAGTATAACGTTGCCGTTCATCATCAGTGGTTTTAGGTTGTTGTTCCCAGGGCCGCTGGTGAAGGTGCTGTTTTTTGGGATGTCGTGCATACTTCTGAGGGGAACGTCACCGGTGAGGATCCCAGGATCTGCACCGCACTGTTCAGAGTTGAACCACACCAACACCAACAGCAACACCACAGTTGCAACACCTAGAAGTGGATGTTTTCTACAGGAGCGGTGTTGAATCGGCTATGAATTTTTGCATGCGGTTGGAAATACTCCTAAGCAAGATGTTTTATGCCTCTTTGCTACTGGGGTCTCAGATACTGTGGGATCAATGAAGCGGAATAATCAGCAAGAAACATTCAGTTGATGATTGGTCGTTGATTTTTCTGGAACACATAAACACGCTGCTTGTCTTGCTAATAATCACCCAACCCGGGAATGAGCTGCTCTTCTTGTTTACTGCTTCGCCGGGGCCCAGCAACTTCAATTGCTTGTGCTGACAGCTAACCTTGGAGTGGAATTGCGAGGGCCACAAACCAGATGCAGATGCACGTGGCCCCGCATGAAAGTTGGTGCATTCTCAGCATCCCTTTCTCGGCATCTCTCCATAGAAAACTGAACCCTTGCAGCTGACCATTTTTGGCTCGGCTCCGAGGCGCAGTTTGCCTTGTCTACACAGGTGGCGCGTAGGGGAAACGCGCTGGAAATGCTGTGGGAAGGTGACTCCATGAGAAGGTCAATCCATGAGATCTCCCAGGTGTTTGCTGGTATTTTTATGTATTTTTTATGACCCAGGCTTGTCGCACATGTTTTCATGTTGGGGATGCAGCTAACAACACTGGCAATATTGTTTGTAGATTGTATTGACTTGTACTATATTGTTTTGATTTGTGGTATTAAGGGGGGCATGACAATGATTGGCCTGAATCCGTTGGCGCAAGTTGGTTTCCAGGGCCTTAGCTTGGGAGATGTGCATCGGCGTTGCAAGGTTGTGCGCAGACCCTGAGAGACCCCAAGCCGTGTTGCAATGTGCGGTCTGTTGCAGGTGCCGGTAGAGTTTGGTCCTCCAATAGCGGCTTTGGGTCACTTGGACCAAATGGGACTTCCCATGACTTTTGGTGTAGCCCTAAGCCAATGATCTCGTGATTGACAGGCGACCGATCCCTGATTCGCTGTAGCAGGTACCACCAACGCTGCATCGATCAGTGGCTGGTGCGATGTGCTGCGTGTCCCATTTGCAAACAGATCCTTGGTGGCCAGTGATTTGGCACCCAACCTGGCAGCGAGGGCTGGTCGCAAGTGCGGGATGGCCATCGGATTGTGAGAACATATCAACAGATGCTGATACTGGTTGGTGGTTTGATTGACATTCTTTATTTCCCCTAGAACAAATATTAACAAATGGTTGGTTGACTCATATTTATCATAAAGCAGAATATAAACTCTGCATAAGCATCAGTCATGACTCCGATGAGTTTACCGCGGAGTTCAAGAGGTCAGCTCATGGTTGGGTTCCTTCAACACGCTGTTGGATGTATGGTCAATGAGCAACAAAAACTATTCAATGATATGACGCTAAGCTTCAACTTTTTATCAGTTTCAAATCATAGGGTCGATATCCTCTAGCTACATCATAAGTAAGTACAACACCAGCTAGAGTTTCAGCTAACTTCATCATGTCATGAGGCCTAGAACTAATGTTAGCTTAGCTTCAGCAAGACTTCCAATGTTCAAAAAACTCGGGTGGACGGCTTGATTAGAGTACTTGCGAGGAAAAAGCTATATAACTACACAATTGTGATCTTTTGTCGTCGAGCCCAGCTGCAGGGATCACCTTTTTCAACACGTAAAACATCAACAAATGAGAGAGTTTCCAGCTGGTTATGATTGGCACAGCAGTAGCACACAGCGGACTTTGGATTCTTCACCACTGCATGAACGAGCCAACCTTGAATGTCATCAATTTTCGATGATACCGGAATCATATATCTTTGATCAATGCCACCATGGGATTCAAACATCTCGCCATCATCTAATCCGCAGTGGATATCATTGCTACATCACTATTCTCAAAGGGTGGGGCTTTCTATTCACGCTGGTGGTGGCATCACCTTTGAGCACAGGACGATGGTAGCTGCGCACAGGGTTGTACATGGATCCGGTTGTGGCTCTTTGATGACTCCGGCAAAAACTGGACCATCGAACATAGCGAAGGTATGCAAAAGTTCGTAGCGAAAGTATGCAACAGTTGGATACGGTTGGTTTTTCTCACTGAACTAACCAATGTGAAGAAGTGGTTTAATGGCACCCCACTGGTACCTCCATGCAGAAAAATCCCTGGAGTCAACCAGTACTGCATGTCGCTGGAAGCATGATTGACGAAGATTCAAACTTAATAGGACTACAAGAGGTACATAATCCTAAGTGTATAGCTGTTGGTTGGGTGGTTGGGAGGTTGAGAAGAACAGCAGCCATAACAACCAGCAACAAGTTATCAAGATGCTTCAATCAGCCTTACCTTCAGAGCCGGCTCAAGCCGAGTGCTGATCACAGCCAGTATTTCAAGCAAAAATCACTTTCGCAGGCAGAATCGCCTTTCTTGAAATCCCTCGGGTGCTCGATGAAGTACCAAAAGACCTCAAATATTGATTGGATACTGAGATTTATAATGATTATTGGTTCCAAAGGACCATGTTTTATGACTTTTCTTTCACTTCCCAAGCCATCAACTCCTCCAATCTATGCCTCGCTGGCGCGTCAGGAACATCACAGAGCCGCAAGACGCGTAACGACCTCGGGCTACGACAACTACGACTTGCTGAATTTGTCCATGGTGGTGCCTGATAACCTTGATGATTAGATAAATCACGATTGATAATTAACTGAGGGGGGTTCCAATTTTAATGGAAAACCAAGGCTTTTAGGGGATACCCCCAGTTAATCAACCTGGGGTTTATTAATCCTGGGTAGGCATTAACAAATAATGCTTCCAGCAATACTGTTTTTCTTTAGTAAAATGCAATGTCTCTCCTCCAGGTAAGGTTCAAGGGGGATGATTGATACTAATTTTATTGGTGGCAACGACCATGCGAGGCTTACGTGCTGCAACCTTACTTTGCTGACATGCTGTGTGCACTTCAGAGCTGAGCAGTTGATCGCTCTGCAACCAGCGGGGGTATGGGACCCATGGGACTGACACACCTGAGCTCAGCGTGCGCGAAGGTTTCACCTATAGATCTATATATGTTTAGCATTGGGGAGGAAATCAGCGAGGATTTTTGATCATTCTTGGAACAACGCTCATGAATAATATTCATGGTCGTTTTTGATGAGCCATGGCTTTTAAGAAAGGGATCACCATTTCGTGAACCATCATGCTAAGTAACTGTCATAAACTAATCATGGTTGGTACTGTGGATCATCATCATTTCGTTGGCCTCAAGGGCCAGCGATACGAACCAAACTGACATGTTGGTAGTCAACATTGGAATGGCTATTTTTGATTATTTCTGTCTCTGGGATTTTCTTATTGATGCATTCTGGTTGAAAGGTAAATTGACAAACCACCATCTTTTGCATTTTACACAAGCTCTTCATAGTAATTTGTTATACCGAATAGTGAGCCTTGACACATATTATATAAAGTTGTTTGCCTTTCAGGGACATGATCACTTTTGTGCACCTGGGCGGTTATTAGCATTACCATGAGCAGCCACATTTGGATATAAGGTCATAGATAGGCAAGTCTTTTATTTTTCAGTCCTTCACTCCTATCTTTGGAACCATGTGTTATTCAGTGTGTATACGTAGCCAATTTTGAGCACCATTTTTCCTTCTTTTTTTGGGCTGAGGATTTTCCAATTTTCACTCTCGTTCATCTCCAACATTCAAACTTTTGACACGTTTACCTGCACAGCCATGGACAAAAATGATCACCCCTCCCTTGATCTTATTATAATGTCGCGTAATGTCAGCTGTCATGCATCCACCTCAACTGCACTTTGATCATTTTCTTGATTGTTGTTTCCATGACCAGGATCTTCACCCATTTCACATTGTTTTTCACTGTTCTGTCAACTGGGTATGGGTCAATATTACCCATCAATATTAAGCAACTATAATAGGGAAAACAATGGTTAATGACGGGAACCAGGGGTACAGGGTTTTGACCCACAGCCAATTCACAAGAGTTGTTTGCCTCATTTTGTTCCCGGATCTTCACTCGTTATGAACAGCAACTGGGCAATGTCACCATCATGCGCCATCGTTGCGTGGCGCGTGCACGGCGCGGGCTGCACACCGCTGCCTGGCAGGTCGCTTCAATTGGTGAGTCCCAACACGGAGAATCGCAATAGTTTGGCCTCGAGGATCGGTGGTGCAAACAGTGCCGCGTGTTGAGCACAATAGGTTTACAGGTACAGGCTTACTGATGCTTGCTGATGGTTACGAGTTGGATTGAATCCATGAGTTTTGATTACACCCATTCCAATTACCATAGATTATCGTCAACAATCTAATACATAGATAGCACATGATATCCTAAGGCTTTCTTGAAACTGCTCATATTATCATATCTCCACTCACCGTAAAGCGCAAACTTTTGATTACGTTTGCAGCTTTCCTTTCGATGGTCAGAAAATGGATGTGGGCCCCCTGCACCCCTTCCTGTTCACATGCCGGCCATAAATGATCAAATTACTGCAGGTAAATGTGAGCACATTATCCAGTGTTCGGTAATGTAACACGGTCATTTGACCCAGCTGGCCAAATAGTTGGTATACCCCCTATTATTGTTGGCTGTCATTCCCTATCATCAACCATGATAGTGGCCATACCAACTCTACTGACCAATTTCCATACCAATATTGATCTACCATTGACCAGCGACCATTCTTAACTACTAACTATGAATAGTTGATAACCACTATCAACACTGACAATAGTGGTCAATCATAGTCAATTAGTCATTATTGTATCAAATATTAATACATCACGTGGTCAATATTGGTTGATTAGTGTTCCCCATGATCAACATTTAGAAATTATAAATCACTATCAACCATTGTCAACCTTAATTAACCATGCCTCTTTTGGATAAGGTGGAATAAACCATTATTAACCATTCATATGATTAACCATTGTTGTTGATGGTTCCCGATCATCAACCATCAACCGTTCTCAACCACTACAGCTGCTGGTTCTTCGACGGTCAGGTTCTTCCGAAGGAGGACTTCTTCTTAAGGCGAGGATCGGCAACAACGGGTGAAAACCGTTGTGAAGCCATGCCATGTTCATCCAGGCGTGGCATTGAACACAATCAGTTCAGCAATCAATTGGCCACTCAACTGACCTAGAAATCTCTGTGAAACCAGGTAGTTGATTCGAAGGGGGTCACCCCAACGTGATCCTTACGAATTTGCAAAGGTTATTGCCGTCCAAACCTTGGTGGAATCCCAGGTTGATGCCATCCCAACGGTGAATCCGTTACTTGCAGCTGGTTGTTGCTACGGTCGTAGTTCAGCAAGCAACAGAAGAAGCGTAGCTTATAAAGTTGTCAGCTAGTTGGTAGGTATATAAAGTTGTTAGCTAGTTGGTACTTAGTACTGTAGTCGTTAGTTGTTGAAGGAATTTGTAGCTCTTTCAGCGACCAATTGCAAGGAAAAGAACTGACTAGCTATAGTTGTAGCTCGATTGTACTATAGTAATTACTATAGTTGTTAGTTAGTTCTATACTTGTTAGTTAGCGCTAGTTCGTTCCTGCAGTGGCCTGGACGAAAATCTGCAGCAGTTCTACAGCAGGAGGGTTCTGCAGAATCATAGCATCCTCGGGCTGAGCTCAAGAAGATTTCACCAGGTTCACACAGGTTCACACTGTTGATTTACATCAGGAGTACAATTAGGACAGGACTTTTGACCTGTACCTACATTCCTTTAGCTATTGCGTGGTGCAAAGTGACATGATGATTGTTTTCTGCCAGTGGGATCATGGGGGTTTGATGATTTCCACCACCTCAAGTATCAAAGCCCCTTGCTGGTGGATTTTTGACCATGATCAATCATTAGTTGTTGATTATGACCGTCACCATTTTTAAACTGGCAACAATTCTCGTTGAAGATTGACCATCAATGACCAACTGTAATCAACTAGTATTGACATGTATTGACCATTATCAGCTCGACACTTTTGGATCGTTGCAAAATCACCATCGACCACGACTAACTGATGCTTATTGGGCCGCATCTCCCAAGATGGACGTGAATCGACCCTTTGTATGTGAATATTTGGACAGAACAGGCAAGTGTTGGGAGGTTCAACAAACAATGTCAGGTAGATCTGACATTGACCTGTGATCGAACTGCTGGGTGATTTCAAACATCACAGGGTTGTTTGCAACAGAAAATCTACGGGGAAGCCTTATAATTTGTGATTGGAGATGGTCATTTTCCCATCAGCCATTTCTGGGAAAACACCCTTTTTCCGATATCTCTTTGCTGGCTGGCTTACAGTTGAGAGGTTTAGATTCCAATGTCCATGATCTGCTGATGAGGCCCATGTTTTTTTGGTATGGTCCTGTCAAATCATTCATAATTTTACTCATTGCATGGTGAAGCATTCCAGCAACGGTTCGTGATGGTTGACCAATGCTCAATACTGATTCAAAAATTGTCAATGAACCATGGTCAGCAAGTCAAACTCAGCTGCGAGCATCATAGTTCGGAGGATTCGGAGGTAAACCAGCTATACATGGTGGGTTTACATGGGATAATAGCTGGTTAGTTGATAGCTGGATAAAACCGGTAGCTGGTATCTCCCGTAGTGATAAATGATTAAGATTGGATAATGCACATTAATGTGATCATCTATGGCTGGTTTACATTTATGGCTGGTTTTAAATGTTGCTATAAGCATGCTGGTTAGTTGATAGCTGGATAAAATCGGTAGCTGGTATCCTCCATAGTTCTAAATGGTGAACATGGGAAAATGCACATTGTAACTGGTTCTAAATGTTGCTATATAGCTGGTCAACCATTTATAGCTGGTTTGAATTTCACCATGGATCATATTACCACCAGCTATAAACATGCAATAAAATCCTCCATAAATGCTGAACCATCCTCCATAAATGTTGCTATCAACATGCAACCAGCTGGAGGATGCTTCAGCACCCAGCTGCAGCCATCGGCCAGAGCCCAGCTGCAGTGTGCCTTGCCCCAGGCCATGTCGCAGATGCTCGCCAGTTCGAGCGAAAATCGGATCCGTGCAGAACTGGGGATGGGTGGAACCTGCCCGGGACATGGGGCCGCGCAACCAGCACCTCCAAAATCTGGCTGCTTGGTGGGTTGAAAAGGTTTTTGAACATTGATTTTTTGGCAGTGGGATCAATAGACCATTAGTATGCATGAATGGTTTACTATTTAATCCATCAGTCAGTCCCGAAGACACTATAAGCATGGTTACTTACCACTTACTGTACAACTTGCATCCACTTACTGACTAAAGCTGTTTCATTGTTTCAAATATTTGGGATAAATTGTTGATTGAGGAATTTTATAACCAATGCCAGCAATGAACATCTGGTTTGATTGACATCTCAGGTTCTCAACTACACCTGGTGATGATAGTGAAATGGCTTTGGGTCATTATTGATCAACCAACTAATGCGGGATAATCACCAACAATAATAGAGAAAGCAATGGTTCAATGATAGGGGAACTAGGGGGTACAGGGTTTTGACCCACAGCTAAATTGACGCATATACCTGGGATGGGTCGAAACCACCAACCAGATGGTGATGTTTGGCGACTTGATGTGTTGATGGCTGGGAATATCACTATTGATGATGGGTATTGCACACTGGCACTGTCGCTGTTCACACTAGGAATGTCACTATGATAGGTGATCGCTGATTGATTTGCGGAATTTTGCAGAATATGATCAAAGTTGTCGTTTGTTGATTGATGGTTCCAGAAATCAAGGCACGTTTGACCATGCGTTCATCCGGGAGTGGCATGAGTAGACACTTTTTGAATGTGAACCAGGTGTCATAGAGAACGCGCAGGGATCCCGAATGACCAGGACTCCTGTAAGTCTCAAGCATGAAGAATATCTAGCAACATAGCTGCCTCCTAAGTCATGCTCCCATAGCAGGTTGGTTCCCAAACTGTTCAGAGCAATAGGAGCCGAAGCTCCACTCTCCCCAGCGTTTTCTGCTGGGTTGGGAGACCCAGGGTTCCGTGGAAATGGCATCGTGCTGGTCAGGAATGTTGTTGATCATGATCAAGGAGGTCGGTGACAAGAACCAGCACTGATGGTTTGTTGGGGACCGGCTATGCACATGCTCTCAGGTAGCATCGGAACCATGGGAAATCCGTGTCAACGTGTGCCCAGGGAATACATCTCTGATTGGGTTCGCCCCCGCGCGCCAGTCGTGGCTTCCGAACCAAGGGTTGCATCAACCAGAAGAGCTCAGGGGCCGAGATACGGAGTCAGTCCAGACTGGACAGTGATGCAACAATTGGGTTTCTCTATAATCTATAAATGATGGCACCCCTTAACCAACCAATGATACAATAATGGTGATTCATGGTTTCGCTGGGGGAGCGTCTTTGACAAGAGGGTGATGAGTGTTGTAACAATCGGGAAACTGCCAGTTTTGAGAATACACCATTTATAGGACAAATCAACTGATCTATTATCTAGCAGTCACTGGAATGAGGTCAATTATCCTATTTTAAACACAATCTCAAGTAGGTCTCATGAGGTCAATTATCCTCACAAGTGCATAACATATCTGAAATTACCCGAAATGATTTCAGTTTCGATCTATTCAGCGTTAAGGATTCTGGTGGAACAAGAAGTTCGGATTGCGGTAAAAGTCATTGGTATCACATGATGATCTTCTGATTGAAAGCCAGCTCCCCAGCCCAATCTAGACGTGGTCCACGTTTCAGCCTCTAAGGACGGTTGTTTTCAAACCGAGCGTGGAACTTTCCAGCTGGTCAAGGATCAATAGTTGTATACTAAGCTGCTTGAGGATTGATACCCTCTAGTGAACTCGACATGGCTCTGGGTCAAAATCCTGTACCGCTGGTTCTCCCATCATTACCCTTTGTTTTCCCTTGTTATTGTCGGTAAATCCTCCATTGGTTGGTTGGTTAATATTGACCCATAGCCACATGGCAATAAAATCTCACCAGAGCAGATCATAGCAGCTGCAACACATCGAACTCTGCGCACGTAGTAGCGATGTGGCGACTGACTTCGCGAGCGCTCAAAGGCCGGAAGAGGTTTGGTTTGCCGATGCTGGCTGTCATCATAGTTGTTTTCAATGGCCAATTATAAGAAACCATTGGGATTCAAGTAATCAATTGACAACAAATGATGATATCAACTGGCTGGTGGTTTCAAACATGTTTTATTTTCCCTGGTAATTACTAACAAATGGTTGGTTGACTAATATTTTTCATAGGGGTTGAAACCACCAACGAGATGATATCAATGATATTCAATTACTTTACTTCGAGTGATCCCCACCATGTCATGTCATCACCGCTTGTTGACTCCACTTTTGTCTGACATTCTCTCCGACATACCTTCTGACATTCTTTCTGGCAAATCTTCTGTCATTCCTTCTGGCATACGTTTTGACATTCTTTCTGACATCCTTTCTGGCACATCTTCTGACGTTCTTTCTGACAACTTTCTACTCGGACATTCTTTCTGGCATTCTTTCTGACATCTCTTCTGACATTCTTTCTGACATATCTTCTGACATTCTTTCTGACATCTCTTCTGACATTCTTTCTGACATCCTTTCTGGCATATCTTTTGACATTCTCTCTGACATCTCTTCTGACATGTCTTCTGACATGTCTTCTGACATATCTTCTGACATTCTCTCTGACATTCTTTCTGACTCTCTCTGACATATCTTCTGACATTGTTTCTGACATCTCTTCTGACATTCTCTCTGACATATCTTCTGACATTGTTTCTGACATCTCTTCTGACATTCTTTCTGACATATCTTCTGGCATTCTCTCTGACATATCTTCTGACATTCTCTCTGACATATCTTCTGACATTCTCTCTGACATATCTTCTGACATTCTTTCTGACATATCTTCTCTCTGACATTCTCCCTGGCATTCTTTCTGGCATATCTTTTGACATTCTCTCTGACATATCTTCTGACATATCTTCTGGCATTCTCTCTGACATTCTTTCTGACATCTCTTCTGACATTCTTTCTGACATATCTTCTGACATTCTCTCTGACATTCTTTCTGACATCTCTTCTGACATTCTTTTTGACATATCTTCTGACAGTCTCTCTGACATTCTTTCTGACATCTCTTCTGACATTCTTTCTGACATCTCTTCTGACATTCTTTCTGACATGTCTTCTGACATATCTTCTGACATTCTCTCTGACATTCTTTCTGGCATATCTTTTGACATTCTCTCTGACATATCTTCTGACATTCTTTCTGACATGTCTTCTGACATATCTTCTGACATTCTACTCGGCCTGGATGGCCGCGATTGAGGTCCGGCAGCAGACACTCGGCGTGCATTGTCGTAGTTGAGGTCCGGCGAGGAGAAGGAGGAGGATGAGGAGGAGGAGGAGGAGAAGTCAACTCTGATAAAATCTAACAACCCTCACCTGACAGGTGGGGAATGATCATGTTGGTCGTTCTCAATGGGCGTTGGTTCAATCATTAAAAGGTGATTCAATCATTGCGATCGAAGACCTGAAGCAGTGGCATCGAACACCTGAAAGCTTGGTGTAAGAAGCGGTCCACCGCTGGACGTAGAGAAACGACAAGTTGTGGCCTGGCTGGTTACATGTTGCTTCTGGTTTCAAAGAATGGCTATAGCAAGTTACAACCATGATTCATCTTCCATCTCCATCATCACATGTGCGATCATAATGGCCATCATCATATATCATAAGTCTCGTAAATAACCATTACATACCCTAGTATTGTGGGTGATGATCGCCTGTAGTGAATCAATCATTTTATGAAGCGATAGTTCATTAGCATCATCATCATCAGCAGCAGCAGCATCATCGTCGTCATCCTCATCATCAGCAGCAAGAGCAGCAGCATCGTCATGATGATCATCATCATCATCAAAAACTATGTATTCCATATTGCTGCTTATTCTCCCGCAGAGTCAACCAATATCAACAAGCCATTGGTTGGTCTTCATCATCAGCAGCAGCTATAGTTTTTCGGTGCTTCCTGGATCACTGGCAGGAGCATGGCGACCACAAAGGAAGATCCCTGCAAGGCACGCCTTGAACCAGCTGGGGTCATGGGAAAAAGTATCTCCAAGATGCTGATCATGAGAACTTAATGGGCAACATATATAGAGAAAATGAGAAAGTACTTTTTGTAGACATATTACATATATAAGCGAACAAATATATGTGTGTGTATGTGTCTATATCGTATGATAAATATGAGCATGGTTGTTATCCACATCGGGGATGTTGATCCAGCTGAGACTGGGACTATCAAAGCTACATGAATCCTGGCTTCTTTCGGAAAGCATCTAGACGGACTGAAAGCACCGCCATCGCCATGGTCGCAGAAGCCAGTTCGGTTGTACAGACCGGACATTCATCACTAGAAGTTTATAAGGACCAGTTGAAGGAATCCTAGCGACAAAATCAGATTTGTTTTTCTCCTGATGCAGTGTGTTGCATCCGGAGTGGAAGCATTTGAAGCATACAGTACCACCAGTATCGTGTGTAGTGGTTGACCATCATTTCTACACGTTTGGTTAGTGCCCATGGATCCATTGGATTCTTCATGGCAACCAAAGTTCCCTGTCCTCTATGAAATAACCGACCAACATCAACCAACCCACCAGAAACAAGATCGGCAATATCATGTACTGTAATAACTATTGTCTATTTATGAGGGGCAGACTCCCGTAGATAGTGGTTCCGCTAGATAGGATTTCTCCGGCGCAGCTAAGCTTTCCTCCGCAGATATACCTGCGTGGATGCGCTTCACTATAAACATGGGCAACCCACTCAGCAGCTTTCTACTCATCACTGGACCGGCTGGAGGTATGGCCTGCTGTTGACCCGGAGAGGAGGAGAGCGTTCCGAAGCTACTTGCATGAAATGAGAGGATCCATCACCTCAGGCTCTCTCATGTCAAGTACCATCAGCTATTTCAACTTACATGTATGGATAAAACATGTTACTAGTGGTTAATCCCAACTTTTACTATATTAACCACTAGTTAATATCCACTACCATTAGTTTACTAGTTAATAGTATATGGTTGTGGGACAATATTCTGTACTCCGGCTGTTCGCATCACAAATGACCAACCTCAACAGTCTTTGTTGGGATGTTCACCTAACATTTCTTGTTTAACTGCTTGACCCAACTCGCCATATCGGTACCAACAGCGGTGCCAAACCCAACAGCTCCATACCTGGTGAATCGGGCCGGGCCAGGGCTACAGGTTCACCCGAGCCTCGCCATAGATTTCAAGCACCAGAGAGTCGCTTATAGCGGGTCGTGTCTCATGAAGGTCATCTGAATTCAACTGTTGCTCTGTCGCCGGTGGCTGATTGCTGGACCAAACGCTGGGTGAACATGGCGAAGGTTGAGCCGTATGCCGGTTTTTCAATGTTGGTTTGAAATCAAGAAACAGACCGGCAGTCTCAAATCCATACATGAGGGATTTTCCAAAACAAAAACCATCCAAAACCTGGCCTTTTTGTTTTGTTTGCAATTGTTCAAGAGTATTTCTCTAGTCAGATGCTTCTGGGTCCTGACAAATGGTAGAAGTCGTATATTATTCTTTGGCCATATCACTTGGGAGTTTACTCAAACTGACGCTTGCAGCTTTGTGGAACTGGTTCGAACCACCAACTTTGCGAACCACAGTCTCCTTGGTCAATCGCCAAATGTTTCAGAAAGTTTGCACTCGTTACCAACCACAGTCCCAATAATACATCTATAAGCATTGTTTACATATGCACATTAGCCACCAAACTATCCTGATGATGTATCAGGACTCTCCACATGTAATGAATCAAGAAAGCCCAACAGCATCCAACAGCCACCCAAGAATGTTCCATTAGCCAGAAAACACTGCTGCGATTTCTGCGGCACATTGCGGCACACATTTTCATGGCATATCAGCCAACCGCCTGGATGGCTGATCGGAAAATTTGATTGGAAACAAGGTTTAATTGATGCTGCAGTTAAGCATATCTAAGAATTCGTATCAATGCAATGACGGTCAATTCATGGGATGGCTGTGGTTGATGTTGATGCTTAACTTGAACCATGTTTTCCCGTAGACGTTCCCATGAACCAACCCGTTGACTTCTCAGACTCTACGGTTTGACAATGCGAGCCATGTTACGATAGGAGCAAGATTGATAGCCTCCATGCCAGCGAAGACAACTTCATCGAGATCAAAGGAAGTACAGGTGCGAGTGGACGGAGCAATCTCATCGGACTAGTTGGTGGTTTTAAGCATTTTTCGTTTTGCCAAACGTTAGATTCGTATCAATAGCCCACCCCTGGTGTGCCTGCAACAGCTTGTGATTTACCATCAACTATCGGGGTTTCTTACTACATGAGTGATTGGAATGGTTGCTTCATTAACATTGATTATTGATTGAAACCACCCAGCAGATGATGACAGAAACGTTTGTTTGCCACTGGAAACCATTCGTGTCGTGGGCCGCGACAATCCTACCAGAACCGTGGGCGAGAGTGCCGCGACCCGCGGCTTCGAGACGTCGGACAACGATTCGGAAGCAAAGCAACAGAGAAATCGGTTTTTTGTGGTTGATAGTAATGGTGGTTAGTAGTAGTAGTAGTGGTTAATTGTAATAGATCTTATGGTTTTTACTTTCTGGGGTTTATACTGGTAATAATGGTTTACAATGGTCGATCATGGTCAGATTACGGTTGATAATGGAGTGGTTTCTAATCACGATCAACTATGGATGAAGCAAGTATTGACCATGAACTAGTATTAAATGATGTGGCCATCGTTTAAGCATCAATTGACCAACATGTAAGCATATCTTCAGCAGCTATTTGACCAGCCATTTGATAATAGCTTTCCATTGATCATCGCTGGTTAGTCAGCCTGTGTTGTCTTTAATTAGTTCTCCATGAAATTGATTTTAATCATTAATTTACATAGCTGGCCATCGTGAAACATCAATTGTAGTATCCATTCATTGGCCATTGGCCATCAATTACAAAGCCGTTACGATTTTCTCCACTATAATTGTCCTTCATTGAAGTAGCCATGAATCAATCATCAAATGAGCCATGAATGATATAACCATCATTGTTTGTAAATCATGAATGGTTGATAACAGCTATAACCAACCATGACTTCGCCATCAAGCGTCACATGCCGAACCGTCCTTCTTTGCGACCGTGGACCGCACGGGTGGACTGCGCAGGGGTCGGTCCGACCGCCATGGAACAAGTGGGAGGAGCGGTGGCGGAGTGAATCGGCGGTTGATCACCTCGGTGAATCACCTGGTGAATCACCTGGAATCACCTGATAACCCTGGTTTAAAAGGGTGGAGTACTCAGTGGGATTGTGATGGTTCTTATAGGGAATTATGAAGGTTAGTAGGGGATAACCAACAACAATAATGGTTGAACAGCTACTAATATGGTGGTTTCTCAAGTCATAGGGTACCCCAAAGTTATGGTTGGTTGGTTGATTACTATAAATCGTTGATATTGGATGATTTGGGGGGTCCCCTACTTCTCAAAATAGGGTACCCCAAGATCATCCCATATTGTCCAGGTACAGTCAGAAAATTTATCTAGTTACCTCAAAATAGGGTACCCCCAAAATGGTTGTTTTTTACTATAACTAGACAATATTGGATGATTTTGGGGTACCCCTATTTGAGAAACTACCAAATAAGAATATAAGGCGATTCACCAAAGGTTGATAACCTGAATCACTTTGGTGAGTCAATAAACATTTCTGCATGATCATCTCATTAAGCTTAAGATTACTGATGATGATTCAGAGATGTCACCTTGAGGTTGATAATATTTCATGGTAGATGATTTTGAAATGTTTGTTGTGCTGGATCAGTGGTTAACGCTACCAGTTGGAGACTGACCATCCAACTGGTTATTTGCCTTCGGGTGGGGCCACGAGGAATCGACTGGAGATAGAGCTATGGGTCAACATTAACCAACCAATAGTGGGGATAACAACCAAACAATAATAAGGGAAACAATGGTTAATGATAGGGGAACCAGTGGTACGGGGTTTTGACCCACAGTCATATGTTGGGGGATTGCTTTTCCTGAGGTGATTCTTATTCCAACAACTATCTATCGATGGAATGGACTGTTGTCGTGAATTCCTATCCATTCAATAGTTCATGGCTACAGATTGCATTACCAGCATAGTCGGTCGTTCGACTCCTTTGATAGTTGTTAACCAGCAAGGCAACACCTGTTCGGTCTGTATGTTCGAGAGTGCATATTGGCCAATCAGTACACTTAGGATTGTCCATGACACTTACTTGTTGGTATTCCTTGTTCTTGCCCTCTCCTTTTAACGCCAACAAGCAATCATGAAACAGTGTCAACATGTGTCTACCATTTGAAATATCAATGGCATCAAAATCAAACATTTTGGATTTATATCAATCATTGTCAACAATCATTCATGAACCATCACTATTGACCATTTATGTAGACGTGATTGACCACTGCCACCTTCATCAAGCAATATCAACCAGTTTCAGACCAGATTGGCGATGTCGCCACGTCGAAACAGTTGACCCCCTGAAGTGAAGCGATCCTCCAGGACACGACCATGGCAATTGTTCTGAAAGTAAGGTGAATCGTCATCCAATGGGGTGTGCTTGGGTCCCTGTAGGGGGGCTGTTCTATACTAGTCTTCCAATGAAGCATCTTCATTTTCCAACAAAGCCATACGCAATATGTCCGCTTCATCCAGCTACAGCCTGGGCGAATGAAGATATGCATATGTTGCATGGTAAACATTTCCGCTGAGTGTAGCAAGATGTGTTGTTCTTTTCAAGCGTACTGTCCTAGCATCAAAACTGGCTTTCAGAAAACTATCGAAAGACTGCCCCGTCAAACAGCTCGCCCTTTGAGACAAGTTTCTTGTTCGGGATTGCAGCTTTAGAGAAACGGCGCTGAAGAACTAACAAATCAAGATATACCTGCTTTGAACACTTGTATATGCAATTGTGTGATTAGAAGAAGAAGTCGTTTCTTGTGATAGTTAATTATGGTTAAGCATTGGTCAGAATTAGCCATAATATGATATGGTTATAGTTATCAACTGATGCTTCACATTTTGCAATGATTTAGTGGTGATTGATCTACTTGGATCAAGTTGAGGCTCCTGCTATGATTTTTCATAGTCGAACTTGTGAAGCATTTTCAGCCACCAGGTATCTGTCCGTTTGGGCTTCAAAGTCCCTGTGATGCAAAGTGACCTGCTATTTTTCTACGAGAATAAGTGACACATGTTGTGTGCTCCTACTTTGCATTCCTATACCAATTACTGGCCACTATTCACCCTGATCAATAACAATCATTAACCACTATCAACTACTATATGAACCAAATCGGACAACCACTTGGACGGAACAGATTTTCTATGCCCACAGCATTGGTGGTGACGCCAGCGCGACGTCGGAGGAGCATTGGTCCCAGGCAAAGGTGGAGGAAGGACTACGCAACGGAGACGTCCTCCTCGGCAGGCGAGGTGTCCGGTGTCGCCACGATTTTTTCCATCAATGCTTGTGATAATGTTAACCCAGGATTAATAAACCCTAGGTTTATTAATTTGGGGGGTACCATTCTAATGGGAAACCCAGGCTTTTGGGGGATACCCCCAATAATCAACCAGGGGTTTATTAATCCTGGGTTACCATTAATCAATGGCCTGGTTGGTGGTTTCAAATATTTTTTATTTTCCCAGCTATTGACAAATGGTTGGTTTACTAATATTTTTCATAGGGGTTGAAACCACCAACCAGTGATGAGAATCAAGGGCTGATAGTGGCTATATATAGTGATAACCACTAATAATTAAATAGTGTTTACATAATGGTGTATAATTAGTGGTTTGAATGGCTAATTTACAGTCAGAATGGTTGTAGTAACGGTGATGGTGGTTCACTGCTTGTGGCTAAAAGTGGTTATAGTGATAGCTCCAATAGTTTGTAATGCTTAAGTATAGTGCATGGTTAATTAATTGATGGCTAAGAATGGTGAATGCAGCCACAAATTGACAAATAGATGGTCAAGACGTGCTTATAAACGGTGGATAGTAGCTATCCCAGACGTGGTTGGTAGGCAAAATCCTATGGTTGAAGGTTAAAATCGTTGGTTTTCCAAGGTCGATTTTCCCATCAGCCATATCTGAGATGACTACAACCCACAGGAAACCCACATGTATTACCCTTTGGCAAACGATAAGAGGAAAGCTCAAAATCACCATATTTATGGGTAAACCAGCGATTTCCATGATGGATGTTCCACTTTGATTGGTTAGTTACCGGCGTCTAACCGCCAGTTGGAGGGGTTTCTCCGGTCGATTTCCCGTCATCCAGTGACAACAGGCTCCACGTTCCATCCTTCCAGACCGACACTGCCTACGTGGCCGGTGTCCCAGTGGGGAACCGGCATAAGCGTTGACCAACTCAGGAACTGGGATCAAGTTGGTTTTAAACCAACTGAAATAGTGTTAATACAGTTGATAATAAGGCAGGATAGCCAAGATTTATTGTGGATGTACCGTATTACCTGGTACATGGGTGTTTCTCCAAATCGGTATCAGCCCAGTTGGGTGGAACTTGCAACTGGTCGACATTAGGGTTGGTAGTCTTGAGCATTTTTATTGTGCATCTTTTTTTTTCCCTGTGATTATTAACAAAGGGTCGGTTGACAAACATGTTTCATAGGGGTTCAAACCACCAAGCAGATAGAAGCATTTCTTGGCTTCTTTCCGATGCATTCCGATATAAATCCCAAGACAAAGAATCCTCGACATATCGCGGACCATGTAGCTGACCGATTTCCTACTGAACACAACCAATTCTTTGTCCGTTGAGGATACGCCCATCACTTGTGGACATCTCCATGTTGTCGGTTTAAGCTGCATGATCTTCTTGTCGTGTTCTATCGTATCAAGACATCATAAGACGTCCAGTTGTACATACTGTACTATACTATATATATATATAGGCATAGGCGTGCAAATGAATCTAATATACTTCTCAAGATATCCTTAACTCATATCACCAACGGTGGCCACCAACAGTGCCGATCTTTCGACACGAACAGCACTACCATCGGGCAGCCCAGGTCACTAAGATCAAGGAGGTGCGATCCCGTGACCCAGAAGTAGGGTGATTTGGGTCCCTTAATGGCGATCAATGGTTGGAAATTGTCCATTAACAGAGGTCAATGGTGAATAATGGTTGGTAATTGTTGACTAATGGTGGGAAATTGTTGATTAACAAGAGTTAATGAATGGTTGATACTGTTTAATGGTTGATAGTGGCCTTAATCAATGGTGAATCATGGTTGGTAATTGTTGATTAATGGTTGGTAATTGTGAATTCATGGTTAACAAACGTGATGGTGATCAATCAATGGTTGGTGATTATTGATTAACTGTGGTGAATGAATGGTTGACAATGGTTGCGTGCATAATGATTGATAGAATGGCAAATGGTGATTGATTAAGGACAAAAGGTGTGTCTTCCACAATGGTTCATGATGGTTCATGCATGATAACCGATTGGATCATGAGAAGATGACACATGATCCAGTTTCACCCGCCATTTTTTCGCATCCATCAGCCATTCTTAACCACTCACCATTCGGTCTCGACCAACTGCGGACGTGCACAACGACTGTGAAGCTTTGCCGTAACAGTGGTCGTGGCTTACAGCTATGGGGACGGGACCATGGGTATGAATTTCATTGAATCTTATTCCATGGTCATGATCTGGACAGATGGGAATCTCACTGCATGGACCATGGAAGATCAGGGAAATCCAATCGAAATATCCGCACAAATCCAAAGGTTTGAAAGTCCCTTGCTTAACGGTCATGGTCATAGCCACACCATCATCAAAGTGCGGCTGCCATATTTGTCGAGCGACACGCAAAGATCTCTGGTTTGTGAAAGGTAGGCCCCCCCTAGTTATAACATTTATAACCTAGTTTATAGGACCATTTAGCTATACTATAGATAGTTTTAAGCTGGTTTATATGGCCAGTGAACATCATGGCTATGTCTACCATATATACCTGGTAGTTGCCCTAGTGAACTCGCCCAACGACTGCTGGTGAACGGGGCCCACCTTGTGGCACGGGAGGATCTCCCGTTTCACGCGCCTCCAGGAAGATGTGTGGATTCCAGTGACCGGTTTCGCAGGCGCGGGAGCGCATCATGGTAGTCCTGGATCGAGACGAGCTGTCAGCGTTGGTACTGACCCTACTGCGGCTTGCTGAGCCGCAAAAAGGCAAGAGATTAGATTGGAATGTCATAAAACTGAAAGTTCTGAGATACTGGAATGGCTAAAGCTGACAGTATCTGACAGCTTGATCAAAAATCGATACTTAAGATGGATGTTCTCATAGCTTAATCATTGAATCCCAGATGCTCCATCTATGTAAGGTAAATATTTACATATTTACCTACAGTCACCTACAAAATCACCCGAATCTTCAGTGCTTTGCTGACGCTGGACAGCCACGTGCGCCAGGGCGAAATCGTGCCCTGCACGGGGACGAGGTGCGGTTTACCCCGCTACGTGCTGCTCTAGGAAGTGAAATGGATGCACCTTTGGCGACGCGAAAACATGGCAGTGGAAACTAGTGTGTTAACTACGTGAAATGGCGAGACGGCATGTTTTCATGCCACGCGTGCCCAGCTAGCTGGTTTCAGCTAGCTGGTTTCAGCGCGTGGTTAGCCCTTTTTTATTTGTCAATGGGGGGCCTGGAGCATCTGGATGGGAACATTTCTCACTTCAGGGTAGTTCAATGTGTTTTCTTTTATAACTGTTGTTATTGGTCGTTGTGATAGCTTCAAACAGCGGCTGCCTAATCACCCAGCATGATATTTTTTTGTGTGCAAGTCAATTTTCAGAATAGGCCAACCGACATGATTTGTTACATTGATTTGAACAACCAAATTTTGCAGAATGAATTTCCGTAACTTAACGCTATCCCAAGTGTGGCTTCCCAGCACTATTAAAATCAGTGAAAACATCACCCCATGGTTTGAAAATTTAATGTTTCTGCGGGTTTGCTTAGGAACATGGAAAGTGAACATCAGGATACTTCTCTTATAGACTTCCCTGTCAGACATGTGGCCCTACCAAGAGATATCAATAGCCATCAACCATAGTCAGGAGGGAGTGCCAAACATTCACTTCCAGGTGCCAATCTACGGGTGCAGCCATGAAATGTGTTGAACCTTTGCTCCGTACATTCGTGGGTGGTTCCAACAAGGACCCTCCAGCATGTTTTCCAAGGAAAGGAACTTGCTTCATGGCGGTTGTGGGTGTGCACAAACACGTAGACAGTGTAGGTCACAAAAGTCTTTTTATGCATAGATTCATCATTGTGTGCAATTTCACAATGTAGAGAACTTGAGCATCTCTCATGTTATCTATGATCTATCTATGATTTTGATTCACATTTTGCTGGGAAATCGATAGATAGATCATGAGATAGATCATAGAGATAGATCATAGAGATAGATCATAGAGGTAGATCATAGAGATAGATCATAGAGGGAAGGGGGTCGCTTCAGAACGCCAGCACAGGGTCGCTTCAGAACGCCGCCAAAGGGTCGCTCCGAAACGCTGCCATTTACTGTCTTTTGTTTTCTACTTTTGGCTGGTGATCATTGGAAGCCAGGGCAGGGGTACGAGTCCCTCTTGGCATTCCCTAACAACCATGGTTGTGTGTGGCTGAGGGTTGTGTAGGTGAGTGGATTTTGTTTTTACCAAAGGGATAGGTTCGAAGATGGAACGACCAACCCCGTGTCCTACAAAGTGTATCCATGTCCTCATCTTTTTTCATGTCCCCACTTTGGTCCCACCCCTTTTCCCCCCTGTCCCCTATGTCCCCCCCATTTTCCCTCGTGTCCCCCCCCATGTTCCTTAAACTGATAACCTAAGGGGTTGAACATCCAACGACGGACCCCTGGTCTTAGAAAGTGTATGCAAGGCCCCGTCCTTTTTCATGTCCCCGCCCAGGTCCTAACCCCTTTTCCCCCCCTGTCCCCTGCCTCCCCCCCATGTTCCTTAAACTGACAACCCAAAGGGCCGAACGTCCAACCACTAACCCCTGCTCTTACAAAGTGTACCCATGTCCCCACCCTGGCCCCAACCCCTTTTCCCCCCTGTCCCCTGTGTCCCTCCCATGGTCCCCAAATTTAAAACCTAAAGGGTCGAACATCCGACGACCAACTCCTGGTCTTACAAAGTGTACCCATGTCCCCACCCTGGTCCCAACCCCTTTTCCCCCCCTGTCCCCTGTCCCCCCCATGTTCCTTAAACTGACAACCCAAAGGGCCGAACGTCCAACGACTAACCCCTGCTCTGACAAAGTGTACCCATGTCCCCACCCTGGTCCCAACCCCTTTTCCCCCAGTCCCCTGTTTCCCCCCCATGTTCCCCAAATCTAAAACCTAAAGGGTCCTCAGAGGCGCGAGATGGGTAGGGGGATGGTTGACCCCAATCTGAGGGGGATGGATGACCCCTCGAGTGGGATGGATGACCCCAAATCGTGCAGGGGGATGGATGACCCCAATTTGAGGGGGATGGATGAACCCCCTGCCCCTAAAGCCACCCCAGTCCCCTGTCCCGGTCCCCAAACCTACAGGTGTGTAGGAACAATTCCAACTGTGGTGTTTCTAAGTGACCCTGAGGTCCCCCCCTAAAGCCACCCCAGTCCCCTGTCCCGGTCCCCAAACCTACAGGTGTGTAGGAACAATTCTTACTGTGGTGTTTCTAAGTGACCCTGAAATGGTGTTTGGAAGTGACCCCAAATCGCTGTGTTTGGAAGTGACCCTGAAGTGGTGTTTGGAAGTGACCCTGGAACCATCATAGAGATAGATCATAGAGATAGATCATAGAGATAGATCATAGAGATAGATCATAGAGATAGATCATAGAGATAGATCATAGAGATAGATCATAGAGATAGATCATAGATATAGATCATAGAGATAGATCATAGAGATAGATCATAGAGGTAGATGATAGAGATAGATCATAGAGGTAGATCATAGAGATAGATCATAGAGATAGATCATAGAGATAGATCATAGAGATAGATCAAAGATATAGATCATAGAGATAGATCATAGAGATAGATCATAGAGGTAGATGATAGAGATAGATCATAGAGGTAGATCATAGAGATAGATCATAGAGATAGATCATAGAGATAGATCATAGAGATAGATCATAGAGATAGATCATAGAGATAGATCATAGAGATAGATCATATATCATAGAGGTAGATCATAGAGATAGATCATAGAGATAGATCATAGAGATAGATCATGAGATAGATCATAGAGATAGATCATAGAGATAGATCATAGATACAAGTGGATCATGCTATCCTTTTATAATCTGAGAAATCCAACTTCTTTTGGATGAAGAAACCTGCCCCGCGATTCAGGTGGCGGCAATTCCACTGTGGAGTCCTTGGCGACCAGGCCGGACAACGTGTAAAAACGTCAGTCATTGCATGGATTTATGACTCAATGGGAACCCGAAAAATTGGACAGTTCATGAAAGTTCATTATTCAAGATGATTACTATTGGATGATTTGGGGGCCCACGTTGAAGAAAACACCATTTGTGAGCAAATATTAGTGGATAAATGTCAATGAATATCATGGGTATTGACAGTTTGTGGAAAGGAAATTGACATATTTGCACCATTGAACTAATGGTCACTCAAGCTCTGGAGTTAAGTTATGTGGTACTACTCAATAGTGCTGATTCGTGGTAGCATAAATTTAACGAACAGATAATTTATGAACCAAACTTGTAATACCATTCAGAACCATGTCAATACTGTCTAGTTCACTACTAGTGTAACTGCCATTAACAACCATACCATCAATGTGTTTTGAAAGTACCAAATCAAAGAACCAACCTCTAGCACTAGAGTACTGTAGTACATTAGCCATCAGCAATGGGTCATTGAGAATATTCATGAACTTTATCAATGTATTCATCCTGGCGGCTTTTGTGCAATAGTATTCAGCCATGATTAAATGGTTACTGACTTTTGTTGACCATTTAGAAACCATTATCAACCATTATTCACAATCATTAACAATTATTGAACATTTTTTAACTTTTAACCATCATTCACCACTATGTACAATTAGTTATAGAGTAGTCTTCACATGATGAACCGCAATTCACCACAAGTAGCGAGTATCAGCCGTTATAAATTATAAACCATCACTAACAATTATACTCACCAGCAGCCATTGTAAACCTTTTTTTCATTATCTACCGTTAGAAACCATTATAAAGCATTATTAATGATTATCGACCATCATCTAACCGTTATCAACGATGATTAACGATTAGTAACCATTTCTAACCTTGCTGCTTCTCGGTCCAGCCACAACCAGTATCAACCATTATCTAGCCATTATTAACTATAACTATATAATCAGTGTTAGCATTTGTTAACCACGATTGACCACGATAAACCATGATATAAGCATTAATTGACCGTTGGAAGCCATCATCAACAATTGTGAATCATATTCATAATTTTTACCACTAGCATCAACGATGATTTACCATCATTAAGCATGTTAGCCATTGTTCAGCATCATTAGCCATTGTAAACCGTTAACCATTTATCATTCACCACTATGAATCATGCCTGGTTGGATACTTACAAACACATATTAATAAACTCGTTTTTGGATCACAACCATTAATTTGATCATGTGATTGAACAAAAAGGTTGACATTGTTGAGTATCATCGTTTTTGGATATTAACCTTTAATAAGCTAGCTGATTAACTTAGCAAATTCATTTATCTAGTAATGCCATTGTTAACCATTATCAACCATTCTTATTGACCATTCTCAACCATTATTATCAACCATTCTTATTGACCATTCTCAACCGTGATTATCAACCATGATCAACCATTATCCAACCATAAACCATTCACCACTATCAATGACTAATCAACCAAGCTCTACCGCTGCTGGTGCTGACCTTCAGATACCGACAGTACCGCTGGGGGCTGAGATCTTCCACGCCGATGGAAGTGGTGGCGCTGTCGCCGTGGCAACGGATGTACCCGTCCACCTTTCGGGGGGCGTTCTGAAGCCATAGGGGATCCCCAAGTTATGGTCAGTTTGCTACCATAAATGGTTAACTATAGGGGAATTATAAGCAATAATAGAGGATATACCAACTATAATTGTTGGTGTGTTACCATAAATGGATGTTAAACTGGATGATTTAGGATTTAGGGGTACCCCTATTTTGAGAAACAAGCATGTAGGATCAGGTAAGTACCAGTGCATGTTTGAATGGTGTACATCTATATTCAAGCATGTCTCCTAGTTGCAAGCAGAATTTGACTGTACTCGCGAATGTTTATACATGCTACACTTGTTTATTTATATATGGCTTGATATATACATTGATCATGATATTTGTCTTTGTTCCAACGCATGATTCTTCATTCACAGATGCACAATAACTTGTCTATAGTTTTTGGTGTACATATATATGCATATGAATGTACATACGCTAGCACACATATTTCTATCATAGCTATATCGCTCATTTTTTCATGTTGATTCACTTCAAATGTTCAATACATGCATCTCATTTGCCTCCACGTCCACGTTTCATCATGGCTTGTAATACCCAATAGCTGCTAGCAATGGTTGCTACTGATTGACAGTCTCAATCAAAGATCGAGAAGTCAATCATCAGCCATGATTGACCACCACGAGGAACTAATGTGTTCCATGAGTTATCAATTAATTAATCATTGTCATTGGATACCAATCAATGGATCGATGTAAACCTATAATCAATCGGTATCAGCCAGGCAAAGTCAGGGATGACTAAATCATGACTAATTGTGGGCATCAAGTAGCCATTGTTAGTATCCACCGTCAGTAAATGACGTGATTTATTTGCAGTGTTCATTCTAGAAGCTGTTTGGTGCGTATAGCCTCTAGCTGGTTCATTATACTACCTAATGTACATCGGTTGGGAGTTTCTTTAAATAGGGGACCTTAACAACCATTTACAGTTGTAAACCAACCATTTTAGTTGGTATAGCCATTGTGAGCCATTAATAAACCAACCATTTTTGGTGGCCCGCTATGACTTGAGATGGCGCTCCATATGAATCCATCACAACAATCGCGCCTTGAGCTTGGCAACCGATGAAAAACCTGGATGCCAGTAACTTGACCACGACGGGACGCTAAGCGCAACTAGTTCAAGTTTGCAACTACCATAGTCATACTAGCACTATTATGGTAAATTGACTAGTAAAAGTTATATAGCTTCAAGGCCACTAGCAATAGTTACTTGCAATACCATCAACGCCGATACTCATAATTCATGTTTTCACCACTCCTATTAACAAGTAGTGTACTGATGGTTACCGGGTTACCATCCGTGCTGCAACCACCATCGTAGATGGTTATCAATGAAGAGTTGGAGTTCATTACTGTAAAGCCATTGTTGATGGACCGTCATTTGTAGTGATATTTGATTATCCCTCATGAGTATACACTATCATGTTCAGGATGAACCATCATTGTTTATTTATAACCACAGTCATGATCGTGATTCATGGTCAATGATTGATTGAGTTTCTTAATCATTGACGATAAGAACCGTGGTTATTACTATCATTGTCATGATCATACAGGTTATCAATACCAACAATGATCAGATCACATCATTACCAGTGATTCATACCGGGTGGTTAACCATGATAATCAATGATAGCCAGTGATCACGGTAAACATGATTATCATGCTCACTAGCTATGACAACAACCATGATTATCATTATCAGCCATTATTATTAACCATGACCACCAATGATAACCGTTATCAACCACTATTAACCAGTATCGACCATAGTTCAATCAGGATCAACCATTATTAATAACTATTGACTATTAATCACTACCAACCATTATTAACCACTTGTAACCATTAGTAACCATACTAATGCTCATTAACCAATGAGAACCCTGGATTACCGCCGTTATCACCGGTTGTTGACCTCCGAGTTCTGCATCAGGTCGCTGCAAAACCTGCAGTTCCGCCACCGCCACCAGCTGTTGGAAGCTCAGGGATGAGGGGGCGCTAGACATGATACAGATAGATATGGCAGTGGGTCAATTTTAACCAACCAATAATGGTGGGTAATAACCAACAACCTATAGGGAAAATAATGGTTAATGATAGGGAACCAGGGCTACGGGGTTTTTGACCCACAGCCATATTGTACAAAATAGGGGTGGTACCCAAAAATGGTTGGTTTATCAATGGTGAACAATGGCTGCGCAGTCCGGCCCTTCCCCCGCACACTTGGTTAACAATGGCTGATAATAGGAGGATTATTAGCAATAATAGGGGATATACCAACTATAATGGTTGGTTTACTTCTATACATGGTTTAAAATGGATGATTTGAGGGAGACTCTATCTTGAGAAACCCTCATATGTTGCGTACTCTATCAATATGTTATTTACACTTCATGTTATTTACACTAGTATGTCTAAATATGTAAATGCGTTTATGCGTGCGAATATACTGGTGTGTGTTGCTTTCAGAGGGGAGGTGTCATGATGAAATATGATGAGTCTGTATATACGTATATATATATATAGATCTATTTGTCTATGTGCGGATATGCACATATTTCTATCTATGTGTAAATTGATTATGTTTGTATCTACACGTGCATTCACGTGTATATGTAAAGGTAGAAGTCCATGTGCGAGTGCGTACATGAATTTCTCATACATCATACGCAGACGAAGAGACAAACGTTCGTTTGCTCATGCTGGTTCTAGCATTTAGGCTAGACCAAATATTGGTTAATAGTGGTTGATAGTGGTTATTGGTTTATAGACTATCGACTACCATTAACCATGGGTTTGCACAAACCATGGTATGTTTCCGTTTTTACCCAGCTACTTCTAGGACTTGTTCTCTATATCCATTAGTTTGTCGACTCATCCACCTGTGTCCATAGATCTGCATCTTGATTTGTTTGTCTAATTTGTGTCTAATATTTGAACATATGGCTATGGGTCAATATTAATCAAGCAATAATGGGGGATAATGACCAACAAAACTATAGGGAAACAATGGTTAATGATGGGGGAACCAGGGGTACGGGGTTTTGACCCGCAGCCATATCTGCCTATCAAGAGGCACATATTATAGTCATGTCTACCTATCTACTAATTATTTGTTTGTTTGTGCAGTCATTTGATAAGATCCGTTTGACTGAATTTCTGCCTACTGATCTTCTCATCTCGTTAGTCCATCCAGTGACCTATCTATCTAACTAATCTGTCTGTCTATCTACTGTATCTATCCATCTATCTATCTAGCTATCTATCTATCTATCTATCAAGTCTTTGGGAAGCCTCCTGAAATTGGGCTGCAAACACCACGTTCTGTCAAACATGAAGTCTCACCAGAGTGGTGCGAGACTTTTCCAGAGCCCTGTCTCAGAGAACCCAACTACCTCCATTGCGAGGAGAAGCTTGTTCCCAGGTTGATTTCTACCATATTTCATGGATCTCGCATCTTGCAGCTTCCTACCCTGCTTCGGAATAAACGAGCATTGCAACCCGCTTGAAACTATGGGTGCCTTTGTACCCTTCAACCAGCTTGGACCCCAATCAAGACATTTAATTACAGAGAGCGCGCGACCCGCTGGCGTAGGGAATCTTCAGTAGTGGAACTCGTTTGCTGCAATCAGTCGCGGAACCCGCTTAGTGTATATTGAAAGTCCAGTGGCAGAAGAAAGGACATGATTTCCATCCCACAACCAGCTTCTCCCTGCAACCGGCTCATTTGGTTGCCCAACTGCTGAACAAGTGCTCTGAGAATGAGGCATCACTTTTCAAGAAGTCATGATAGGGATCACATCTTCAACCATCAATCATTATTGACCACTTCACTACATAGTTCAATACCATTATGAATCATGTCGGAATCACTATATCTTTAATGATGATAGAAGATGATTCACTAGAGTTCCAACCAAATTGGCCAAGTCCAAGCTCATGTTTCATCATCTTCAGCCACACACCGTCACCCCATGTCCCCCCGCTGCGAGGTGAATGAATCCATGTCCACGGAGCAAAGCCAAGTGGCCCTGGCAGCCCAGGGCTATGGCACCGCTGTCGCATCACAAGGCTGCTTAATGGTTCATCATGGAAGATACCGGTTGGTGGATTTAAACCAATGATCTATTTAAACCAATCATTTAGGTTTCTTAATGGTTCATCATCTATCGGTTGGTTTATTTTCCTAAATGATTCTTGAAAAAAATGGTTGGTTGGCTAATATTTTTCGTAGGGGTTGAAACCACCAAGCGGGATAGATTGGGATAATAGCCAACAGTTATAGGGAATACACCAGCTTTTTATGGGAATACACCAGCTGTATAAAAAATCCACTGGTGGATCCACGGGCAGTGAAGCCTTCCCAACAAGCTGGTTAACAATAGTTATCTAGCTTGATATACTAAGTATATGGCGAACTGGGTCGATATCACGCATCCAAGAAAAGGGTAGTAGTTCACATCCCTTGTTTATCACAATGAGGGGTACATGGTATTGACCGACAGCCAAATCAATTGGTGAAACACAGGCAACGAGTGATATCATTTATATAAACAAATTTGGGTGGTGGTTTCAAACATGTTTTATTTTCCCTTTGGTCAACAAATGGTTGGTTGGTTGACTAATATGTTTTTTGGGGGGTTGAAACCACCAACGCAAAAATGATTGGTGAAACACCTATAGTTGCTGACATTGATATCTAAATTCACTCATGTCCTCCTGACATGAAGACTGATCTTTCATTTTCAAGCCTCACTTGTCATTTGTGGTTGAATTTGATATATTGATATATATATTGTTGGTGTTGGCTATCCCCTACTAACCATTAGAATCCCCTATTAACCACCATTGATAGGGGATAGCCATTAAAACTTAGAATCCCCTATTAACAAGTCTAGTATACTAACCATGTCCCCTACTCACCATTACCACCATTAATGTTGGTTTCTGATGATCGTATCTACCTGTTGGTTTCATGCCTATTTTCATTACTAACTAGGGGGGGTTACACTAATCAGAAACCACCATTGATCCAATCACCAGTGAGATCTGGCTACGCGGCGCCTGCTGAGGCTCAGTTGAGGGAAGTGGTGCTGTCACACCTGCGAGCTAGTCACGTGCCGAATTCGATCCGCACGGTGCTGGGGGTTGAGTGGGTTGGTTAGAGGAAAAATTCCATCTATGATAGATATGGGCGTTCTTGGAGAAATAAGAATAAATAGATAAATAGATTTTAAAAAAACACAATATTTAGATATATAAATATATAGCAATCACATGCAGATAATAGGATAGGTGTACAAGTCTCAGTCCAAGTGTCTTGCAGAGTTCATGGCAGTTTCAGGTCAGGTCCAGTACTCCTGTAGCTTACCAGTGCTTTGTCATGGTGGGTCTGTAGTATCCAAGCATAGCTTTGGTAACAACGATATTGTTAGCTGGTTGTTGCTTATGGCACATCCTTATTTTTTGTGCCCAATCTACTGTTTGTGAACCGTCGGGGTATTCAAAACCACCTCCAGCAAGTTTGCCTACCAGTTCTAGGGATGGTAAATGGACGCACAAGTCAGCATATGAGTTGCGTTTGGTTGCTGATTTCAATTAGTTTTCATGGTCCCGATCGGGCGGAGATGTTTGTGAAATCAATTTGACTTATGTTTTTCTAGGCGGCTGAAACCACCAAATAGACAATGTTCTGCTTATTGTTTGTTATTAAACCTTGTAGTTGACCATCAGTGAACACAAGTCTGCCACTACTAGCCTTTCTGATTACCTACTGACTTGCTAGCCACATGCAACCACTCTCAATATTGCGAACCATAAAGCATAATTAGTCACAAACCACCGCAAGAACCAACCCTTAGGCACTTTCAGGCTGCTTATACAACCGTTGTCAACCACTGATTATTAATCATCACTTGGCCATAAAGTACCTCATCAAACCAAAACGTGAACCACTTATTAAACCATGATACGACTGATCACTTATTAACAGCTTATTAAACCACTTTGTAAAGTTATTAACCACTTATTAAACCATTATATCTTTAAGTGTTCATGTTACTTAGCGCATTCTTCGCCACAAAACTCTCAGCATCATTTCACCATTCCAGGGTCCATGTCAAGGCGAAGAGCAGGCGCTCCCACTTACGATGTTGGGCAATTTGGAAGAGGCGAGGAGGGGCGGTGGTTTTTGAAGTGCTGGGTGGTTCATTTGAACCATTCAAGGCTATAGCCACCAACAAGGTCGACCACTTTTGTTCACTTGAACAAATATGGTGGCTATAGCTATAGCATGAGATGTTTGCTAACTGTATGCTATAGTTCCATTCATAGAAACGATATTTTCTGGCAAAACTTCATGTACACAATCAACTATTTTCTGTATATTTGGGTGCATACATGAATCTACAATGGATACGTGTATATGATCTCCTAGTTGCCATACACAGCTGCTGGTTGCAAGGACGTCACAACCATTCGAACAATTTCCCAGAAAAATGATTCATTGTAGCACGCGGTGGTTGAAACATAGGACTGATGGGTGCATGGTGAGAGTAATAGAGTTGGTCTTGATGTGCATAGATATCTATTCTCAAGCACTTCTCAGACCGGCACTTGTATCTAGCAGGTAAATGGTCTTTGAGAAGCCGTTGTTGAAGGGTTCGATGATTGATGTACAACAGCTCAAGACAAAGAAATTTAAATTTTTGTTCGATGGTTGTGGTTTAAAATTGGTAGACTGTTGGCGTAGCCATTCAAATAGTGGTTTCTTAAGAAGAAATGGTTGGCTTGTTACTACAAACGGTGAAGAAGCCGGATGATTTGGGGATACCCTATTTTGAGAAACCATTAGTTAACAAACATAATCATAACGTTAGTTTTTATAACCCCCCTGTATTACGCTTCGGTGATCCAACGTAGCAATGGAAAATCACCATATTTTCTAGAGAAACCCTGGGAAACCATCACTAATTGGTGGTGCTAAGCGCCATATTTTGTAAAGAAGTTTTATGTAAACCACCCAAATCATCACACAAACCAAGCCTTCGCACCAACAGCTCCATGTGTCAAGGTGGCCCGGTTGATCACCTGCCAGGTGTTTCCCTGGTTCCGCTGCTTGTTGCTACCCAGCGAACTTCGGAAAGTGCATGTACTTCCTATGAACGCATACATGCATCCATGCATCCATCCAGCCATCCATCCAGCCATCCATCCACCCATCCAGCCAGGCAGCCAGCCAGGCAGCCAGCCAGCCAGCCATCCAGCCATCCAGCCATCCAGCCATCCAGCCATCCATCCATCCCTACATACGTACGTACGTACGTACGTACATGCATACTTAGACAATTACACGCATATATGCATACATGTACACATCTATGCATGTATGTGTACGCGCATGCCATGCCCATAGCCTGCAGAATCTTGAGCATGTCTGGGCTATCACCACGCGCCGGGAGGTACAAAGTCTCCGCAAAGGCTTGGGTGGACTACGAAAGGCTCTTCAAAGGCCTGAGCGTTTCGAATCGCAGATATCAACAAAAGAAGTGTCCCCAACGAGCTGTTAATCAATCATGGGGTGAATCTATCAAGGTGCTCTGGAAATTCTGATTCAAGCGGGATTCTGGGTTTCTGACATGCTTCAAAAGGGGCATTGAATTTGGGGCCAAAGCGGTCACACTTTGCTTCGCCGAGTCTTTAGAAACAACATGGCAAACCCAGAGGTAAAGAGCCATGAATCATTACTGTAGCCACCAATAACCTTAGTTAACCATCAACCCCTCGATCACCATGAAGCATAGCAACAATCACTCACCATTGATGATTGCCATTAGATAAGCACTAGTTAGTTCTCCATTAGGTCAGCATTAGCTCACCATTCGTTGAACAATTGAATGAACAAATGGCTATATAATGGAACTAAAGCCAAAAAGGATGTTTTTTTCAACAACATTAACCATGAGTTGAGCCATTCAGGAATGAAGCCATGGAACCAGTCACCAACATCATGTCTTCAAACAAATCCAAAAGAACAGTCATCGAAACAATCGAAAATAAAAAGGACATCAATCGACCCCCCAAAAAAGGTGAAACACACGCGAACATGAAGCCAAAATCAATCCACCAAGAAAAACTAAGAAATGCAAACAATGAAACGCAACAAACACAAAAACGAACAAAGTTGGTTACTGGGACGACTTACCCAACAACTAACCCAACAACTGGCAGTGGGTCAAAACCCTGTACCCCTCGTTCCCTTTTCTTTGACCATTGGTTTCCCTATTATTGTCGGACATTATTCCCCATGAGTTGGTTGGTTAACTGCTTGACCCAGCTCGCCATCTATAGCTGGTATATCCCCAAGCTAGTTGCTAGTTGTTTTCCCCTATCATTAACCATTAACCCGTAGCCAACTGACAACTAGCCCAACAACTAGCCCAACAACTAACCCAACAACTAGCCCAACAACTAGCCCAACAACTAGCCCAACAACTAACCCAACAACTAACCCAACAACTAGCCCAACAACTAGCCCAACAACTAACCCAACAACTAACCCAACAACTAGCCCAACAACTACTTACCCAACAACTTACCCAACAACTTACCCAACAACTTACCCAACAACTTACCCAACAACTTACCCAACAACTTACCCAACAACTTACCCAACAACTTACCCAACAACTTACCCAACAACTTACCCAACAACTTACCCAACAACTTACCCAACAACTTACCCAACAACTTACCCAACAACTTACCCAACAACTTACCCAACAACTTACCCAACAACTTACCCAACAACTTACCCAACAACTTACCCAACAACTTACCCAACAACTTACCCAACAACTTACCCAACAACTTACCCAACAACTTACCCAACAACTTACCCAACAACTTACCCAACAACTTACCCAACAACTTACCCAACAACTTACCCAACAACTTACCCAACAACTTACCCAACAACTTACCCAACAACTTACCCAACAACTTACCCAACAACTTACCCAACAACTTACCCAACAACTTACCCAACAACTTACCCAACAACTTACCCAACAACTTACCCAACAACTTACCCAACAACTTACCCAACAACTTACCCAACAACTTACCCAACAACTTACCCAACAACTTACCCAACAACTTACCCAACAACTTACCCAACAACTTACCCAACAACTTACCCAACAACTTACCCAACAACTTACCCAACAACTTACCCAACAACTTACCCAACAACTTACCCAACAACTTACCCAACAACTTACCCAACAACTTACCCAACAACTTACCCAACAACTTACCCAACAACTTACCCAACAACTTACCCAACAACTTACCCAACAACTTACCCAACAACTTACCCAACAACTTACCCAACAACTTACCCAACAACTTACCCAACAACTTACCCAACAACTTACCCAACAACTTACCCAACAACTTACCCAACAACTTACCCAACAACTTACCCAACAACTTACCCAACAACTTACCCAACAACTTACCCAACAACTTACCCAACAACTTACCCAACAACTTACCCAACAACTTACCCAACAACTTACCCAACAACTTACCCAACAACTTACCCAACAACTTACCCAACAACTTACCCAACAACTTACCCAACAACTTACCCAACAACTTACCCAACAACTTACCCAACAACTTACCCAACAACTTACCCAACAACTTACCCAACAACTTACCCAACAACTTACCCAACAACTTACCCAACAACTTACCCAACAACTTACCCAACAACTTACCCAACAACTTACCCAACAACTTACCCAACAACTTACCCAACAACTTACCCAACAACTTACCCAACAACTTACCCAACAACTTACCCAACAACTTACCCAACAACTTACCCAACAACTTACCCAACAACTTACCCAACAACTTACCCAACAACTTACCCAACAACTTACCCAACAACTTACCCAACAACTTACCCAACAACTTACCCAACAACTTACCCAACAACTTACCCAACAACTTACCCAACAACTTACCCAACAACTTACCCAACAACTTACCCAACAACTTACCCAACAACTTACCCAACAACTTACCCAACAACTTACCCAACAACTTACCCAACAACTTACCCAACAACTTACCCAACAACTTACCCAACAACTTACCCAACAACTTACCCAACAACTTACCCAACAACTTACCCAACAACTTACCCAACAACTTACCCAACAACTTACCCAACAACTTACCCAACAACTTACCCAACAACTTACCCAACAACTTACCCAACAACTTACCCAACAACTTACCCAACAACTTACCCAACAACTTACCCAACAACTTACCCAACAACTTACCCAACAACTTACCCAACAACTTACCCAACAACTTACCCAACAACTTACCCAACAACTTACCCAACAACTTACCCAACAACTTACCCAACAACTTACCCAACAACTTACCCAACAACTTACCCAACAACTTACCCAACAACTTACCCAACAACTTACCCAACAACTTACCCAACAACTTACCCAACAACTTACCCAACAACTTACCCAACAACTTACCCAACAACTTACCCAACAACTTACCCAACAACTTACCCAACAACTTACCCAACAACTTACCCAACAACTTACCCAACAACTTACCCAACAACTTACCCAACAACTTACCCAACAACTTACCCAACAACTTACCCAACAACTTACCCAACAACTTACCCAACAACTTACCCAACAACTTACCCAACAACTTACCCAACAACTTACCCAACAACTTACCCAACAACTTACCCAACAACTTACCCAACAACTTACCCAACAACTTACCCAACAACTTACCCAACAACTTACCCAACAACTTACCCAACAACTTACCCAACAACTTACCCAACAACTTACCCAACAACTTACCCAACAACTTACCCAACAACTTACCCAACAACTTACCCAACAACTTACCCAACAACTTACCCAACAACTTACCCAACAACTTACCCAACAACTTACCCAACAACTTACCCAACAACTTACCCAACAACTTACCCAACAACTTACCCAACAACTTACCCAACAACTTACCCAACAACTTACCCAACAACTTACCCAACAACTTACCCAACAACTTACCCAACAACTTACCCAACAACTTACCCAACAACTTACCCAACAACTTACCCAACAACTTACCCAACAACTTACCCAACAACTTACCCAACAACTTACCCAACAACTTACCCAACAACTTACCCAACAACTTACCCAACAACTTACCCAACAACTTACCCAACAACTTACCCAACAACTTACCCAACAACTTACCCAACAACTTACCCAACAACTTACCCAACAACTTACCCAACAACTTACCCAACAACTTACCCAACAACTTACCCAACAACTTACCCAACAACTTACCCAACAACTTACCCAACAACTTACCCAACAACTTACCCAACAACTTACCCAACAACTTACCCAACAACTTACCCAACAACTTACCCAACAACTTACCCAACAACTTACCCAACAACTTACCCAACAACTTACCCAACAACTTACCCAACAACTTACCCAACAACTTACCCAACAACTTACCCAACAACTTACCCAACAACTTACCCAACAACTTACCCAACAACTTACCCAACAACTTACCCAACAACTTACCCAACAACTTACCCAACAACTTACCCAACAACTTACCCAACAACTTACCCAACAACTTACCCAACAACTTACCCAACAACTTACCCAACAACTTACCCAACAACTTACCCAACAACTTACCCAACAACTTACCCAACAACTTACCCAACAACTTACCCAACAACTTACCCAACAACTTACCCAACAACTTACCCAACAACTTACCCAACAACTTACCCAACAACTTACCCAACAACTTACCCAACAACTTACCCAACAACTTACCCAACAACTTACCCAACAACTTACCCAACAACTTACCCAACAACTTACCCAACAACTTACCCAACAACTTACCCAACAACTTACCCAACAACTTACCCAACAACTTACCCAACAACTTACCCAACAACTTACCCAACAACTTACCCAACAACTTACCCAACAACTTACCCAACAACTTACCCAACAACTTACCCAACAACTTACCCAACAACTTACCCAACAACTTACCCAACAACTTACCCAACAACTTACCCAACAACTTACCCAACAACTTACCCAACAACTTACCCAACAACTTACCCAACAACTTACCCAACAACTTACCCAACAACTTACCCAACAACTTACCCAACAACTTACCCAACAACTTACCCAACAACTTACCCAACAACTTACCCAACAACTTACCCAACAACTTACCCAACAACTTACCCAACAACTTACCCAACAACTTACCCAACAACTTACCCAACAACTTACCCAACAACTTACCCAACAACTTACCCAACAACTTACCCAACAACTTACCCAACAACTTACCCAACAACTTACCCAACAACTTACCCAACAACTTACCCAACAACTTACCCAACAACTTACCCAACAACTTACCCAACAACTTACCCAACAACTTACCCAACAACTTACCCAACAACTTACCCAACAACTTACCCAACAACTTACCCAACAACTTACCCAACAACTTACCCAACAACTTACCCAACAACTTACCCAACAACTTACCCAACAACTTACCCAACAACTTACCCAACAACTTACCCAACAACTTACCCAACAACTTACCCAACAACTTACCCAACAACTTACCCAACAACTTACCCAACAACTTACCCAACAACTTACCCAACAACTTACCCAACAACTTACCCAACAACTTACCCAACAACTTACCCAACAACTTACCCAACAACTTACCCAACAACTTACCCAACAACTTACCCAACAACTTACCCAACAACTTACCCAACAACTTACCCAACAACTTACCCAACAACTTACCCAACAACTTACCCAACAACTTACCCAACAACTTACCCAACAACTTACCCAACAACTTACCCAACAACTTACCCAACAACTTACCCAACAACTTACCCAACAACTTACCCAACAACTTACCCAACAACTTACCCAACAACTTACCCAACAACTTACCCAACAACTTACCCAACAACTTACCCAACAACTTACCCAACAACTTACCCAACAACTTACCCAACAACTTACCCAACAACTTACCCAACAACTTACCCAACAACTTACCCAACAACTTACCCAACAACTTACCCAACAACTTACCCAACAACTTACCCAACAACTTACCCAACAACTTACCCAACAACTTACCCAACAACTTACCCAACAACTTACCCAACAACTTACCCAACAACTTACCCAACAACTTACCCAACAACTTACCCAACAACTTACCCAACAACTTACCCAACAACTTACCCAACAACTTACCCAACAACTTACCCAACAACTTACCCAACAACTTACCCAACAACTTACCCAACAACTTACCCAACAACTTACCCAACAACTTACCCAACAACTTACCCAACAACTTACCCAACAACTTACCCAACAACTTACCCAACAACTTACCCAACAACTTACCCAACAACTTACCCAACAACTTACCCAACAACTTACCCAACAACTTACCCAACAACTTACCCAACAACTTACCCAACAACTTACCCAACAACTTACCCAACAACTTACCCAACAACTTACCCAACAACTTACCCAACAACTTACCCAACAACTTACCCAACAACTTACCCAACAACTTACCCAACAACTTACCCAACAACTTACCCAACAACTTACCCAACAACTTACCCAACAACTTACCCAACAACTTACCCAACAACTTACCCAACAACTTACCCAACAACTTACCCAACAACTTACCCAACAACTTACCCAACAACTTACCCAACAACTTACCCAACAACTTACCCAACAACTTACCCAACAACTTACCCAACAACTTACCCAACAACTTACCCAACAACTTACCCAACAACTTACCCAACAACTTACCCAACAACTTACCCAACAACTTACCCAACAACTTACCCAACAACTTACCCAACAACTTACCCAACAACTTACCCAACAACTTACCCAACAACTTACCCAACAACTTACCCAACAACTTACCCAACAACTTACCCAACAACTTACCCAACAACTTACCCAACAACTTACCCAACAACTTACCCAACAACTTACCCAACAACTTACCCAACAACTTACCCAACAACTTACCCAACAACTTACCCAACAACTTACCCAACAACTTACCCAACAACTTACCCAACAACTTACCCAACAACTTACCCAACAACTTACCCAACAACTTACCCAACAACTTACCCAACAACTTACCCAACAACTTACCCAACAACTTACCCAACAACTTACCCAACAACTTACCCAACAACTTACCCAACAACTTACCCAACAACTTACCCAACAACTTACCCAACAACTTACCCAACAACTTACCCAACAACTTACCCAACAACTTACCCAACAACTTACCCAACAACTTACCCAACAACTTACCCAACAACTTACCCAACAACTTACCCAACAACTTACCCAACAACTTACCCAACAACTTACCCAACAACTTACCCAACAACTTACCCAACAACTTACCCAACAACTTACCCAACAACTTACCCAACAACTTACCCAACAACTTACCCAACAACTTACCCAACAACTTACCCAACAACTTACCCAACAACTTACCCAACAACTTACCCAACAACTTACCCAACAACTTACCCAACAACTTACCCAACAACTTACCCAACAACTTACCCAACAACTTACCCAACAACTTACCCAACAACTTACCCAACAACTTACCCAACAACTTACCCAACAACTTACCCAACAACTTACCCAACAACTTACCCAACAACTTACCCAACAACTTACCCAACAACTTACCCAACAACTTACCCAACAACTTACCCAACAACTTACCCAACAACTTACCCAACAACTTACCCAACAACTTACCCAACAACTTACCCAACAACTTACCCAACAACTTACCCAACAACTTACCCAACAACTTACCCAACAACTTACCCAACAACTTACCCAACAACTTACCCAACAACTTACCCAACAACTTACCCAACAACTTACCCAACAACTTACCCAACAACTTACCCAACAACTTACCCAACAACTTACCCAACAACTTACCCAACAACTTACCCAACAACTTACCCAACAACTTACCCAACAACTTACCCAACAACTTACCCAACAACTTACCCAACAACTTACCCAACAACTTACCCAACAACTTACCCAACAACTTACCCAACAACTTACCCAACAACTTACCCAACAACTTACCCAACAACTTACCCAACAACTTACCCAACAACTTACCCAACAACTTACCCAACAACTTACCCAACAACTTACCCAACAACTTACCCAACAACTTACCCAACAACTTACCCAACAACTTACCCAACAACTTACCCAACAACTTACCCAACAACTTACCCAACAACTTACCCAACAACTTACCCAACAACTTACCCAACAACTTACCCAACAACTTACCCAACAACTTACCCAACAACTTACCCAACAACTTACCCAACAACTTACCCAACAACTTACCCAACAACTTACCCAACAACTTACCCAACAACTTACCCAACAACTTACCCAACAACTTACCCAACAACTTACCCAACAACTTACCCAACAACTTACCCAACAACTTACCCAACAACTTACCCAACAACTTACCCAACAACTTACCCAACAACTTACCCAACAACTTACCCAACAACTTACCCAACAACTTACCCAACAACTTACCCAACAACTTACCCAACAACCAACAAAAACATACAAAGATAACCGAAAAAACATCCTGTACCTTGCCAGGCTCCAAGAGGACCTCGAGCTGCTGGAGGAGACGCCGCGTTTGACGCGCAGCTGGTCATGGAAGCCGGCGGTGGGGTGGGGCTGGGGTAGGATGCTACGTAGCATTGATATCGTTCATTGATGGCCAAAGAATGGGCAATTTGATGGTTGTAATTACTGGTTATTACTGGTTATTACTGGTCAATTTCATGGTTGTAATAACCAGTGATGGTTGGAAATCACCAGTAACAATTTAGGTTAAATTATAGGTAATAAGTCCAGTAATAACCAGCAATAATGGTTGTAATAACCAGTCATGATATAGGTTAGTTCAATAGGTTGTGAATAATGGTTCATTAATGGTCATTAGAAACCATTGAATGGTCAATAATGGTTCGCAAGAAGTTGTAAATAATGGTTTCTAATGGCCAACAAATAGCTACTATCGTGGTGAGTCATGTTTACAAATAATGGTAAATTGCAGAGTGGCACCCCCGAGTTAAAAAGTGGTGCCCACCAAAGTATAGCTATATCTACCATAGATGGTAGTTACCCTAGTTTTGAACTAAGTGAACTAACTACGGGGTACCCCCCTGGAACAATGGACAAAAATGGCACAAAATTGGTTAGTCATGATATATATAATGGTAGATACATGGCCAGTATATGGCAAATTTGTTAATTGAATGGTTCTATGATCGTACATGTTTGCTTCATTGATGGGTATATCTTCAAATTTCGATTGAAAAAGGACCGTTTTTAACGATTGATTGATAGTGATTTTCAGGCAGTGAATGTTAATGATTGATTAGTTAATTGATCAATGATCAATTTGTGGACCATTGCTGGTTGGCTGATGTTTGATTCATGATAAAACGGTTGGTGGATGCACCGGTTGGTTGCTGCAATGGTCAACTGATAGTCACTTTGTGCTCAATTCATGGTGACTTCATGGTTCCAGACGGGTAGGGAACTGCTCCTATACCGCGCTTTAGGCCGTGGTTATCACCCAGAATGTAGCGTAATCCAATTTGTAGTATAATCCAAGTGACCAACGTTGTTCATTATCTTGCTACTTGACTACATGCTGGTTATCACCGATTATGTAGATCCAACTGCCAGCGAAGGAGATTGCACCAAATCGGGGTGTAGGCACTCAAGTGATGACAAGAGACCGCAATGCTGGGCATGCTGCAGCTTCGAGTGGCTCAAGGACAAGAAACCATCCGGTGAGCCCCGGCCGTTCGCGCCAGCGCGCGCCAGAACTGGCCATTTTTGTCACGTTAGGGGGCTGTCAACTGCTTCGAGCTACTACCAATCCCCTGGCTGCTAGAGCTGGCGACTTGTTGGCAACAGCCCAAGTTTATGTTCGTGCATGATTGATTGAGGTATATTGAGGTTATCTCATGATTCACTAGTGTATAACTAGTGGTTTCCCAGCTGATTAACTCGTTGTTGTTGTTGTTGTTGTTGTTGTTGTTGTTGTTGTTGTTGTTGATTTGTCGTTTGTCTTCTTGCTGTTGTGCTTTCTGTTATGTTATTGGTGGGTACATTTCATAAGAACCCACTGACGTGCTAAGAAGAACTTAATGAACCATGGTTCCTGGCTTAATCTGCCTCATCGCACACTCATGTTGTGCTCATTGTTAATTTATTCTCTCTGAATTCTAATGATTCAATTCCAACTCATAGAGACAGTGTCCCTGGATTACGGAAGTGCCATTGAAAAAATGCTACAACTGTTGATCAATGAGGTGTTCTATAGCCCATGTAGTGGTCCCAGACAAGTCTACCAGGGCATGAACATTCCTTGTTTGATGTACCAGACTTCACCTACAAGTTGCTTTTGCTTATGTTCAAGACTGGCATGCACCACTCAGTCACTATCATTGACACCAATGTTCAAGCTTGACTGACCATGATTGAACATGGTTCAATCATGAATGGACCAATCATGCACCCAAAAAAAAACACAAAACAGTACGGGTTGCACATTAAAAGGTTTCTGGACCAAGCCCTTTCAGTAGCAGCTTTGTGGGCATAATTGCTCGGAACTTTGCGAACAAGCAAATTGATATATTCCTTTCACAGTTGAACACAGTTCAGGCGTATTTATTGCAAACAATTGTCACAAACCCTTTTCAGTTTCATCATCATCATCATCATCATCATCATCATCATCATCATCATCATCATCATCATCATCATCGTCATCGTCATCGTCATCGTCATCATCATCATCATCATCATCATCATCATCATCATCATCATCACAACCACCATCATCACAACCACCATCATCACGAGTGTACACTTGCCACGATCATCAACATCATCATATTCATCCTTCAAGCAGAGATAGAGAGCTCTGAAGATGAGCTTCAGTCCAGGTGAGATTTCAGCATTTCTACTGACCCAACTGTTGAAGAGTTGCCACGGTCAGCATATGACCGACTGGCGATCTGGCCGGGGTCAAGGGCCTCCTGTAATTTCAGGCCGTTCACATCCCCCAAATGACCTGTCACTAGTCGAACTGTTATATAGTATGTTCACCTGTCCATTTTTTGGATGGTTGGTTCTGACCCACAATCATTTCCCCCAACCAGTTCACCAAACGCAAAGTGGTTCAGGCTAACACGACCGCAGCTTGCTTGGGACCCCGCCCATCCAAGGAGGGGATCAAGATGGCACCTCGTGATTCCCGTCTTTCGGCAATGGTCTGGGGCTGGCATAGCTGGTTCAGCTGCGCAGCTGACGGATTATCATCCTGCTCTGGGGTTCATCCACCTTCCAGGGCAGCTCTTTTTCCACAAGGACCGTTGGTTGCCGAATTTTGTGAATTGCAAGCCTACTAATTAGGCAGCCTGAAAAACGAGTCAAGGACACAGGGGTTGTCCATCAAAAAGGATACCCCAAAAAATGTGGTTCTTCACCTCATATGGTCAGGTAGCCCTATGCTCCTCAAGCTACGCATGCGTACCAGGAAATGGTGCCAAAATGTGTTTGTTACATGGGATCTTCTCACTCCATGATATTTCATTGCCCACCGTAATACTGGATAATTATATACTTTGAGTACACCATCCTCATCCATTGGTCACTGGGGCAACGGATTACAGCACTGAAAGTGGCTACCGTTATCGCACATTCTCCATGTTTCCAGCTGCTTATTTCTGTTCTAAGATGATCCTGTAAGATCCTGTAATGTAGCTAGTCCATGGAGAACCCCATCCCATTTTTTCACAAGGAGAGGCGTACTACTGAGAAAAGTTGGTTTAAAACTAGGGTTAACTAGGATAACCTGCAGTTATGATAGAACTTGAGTTACACCGTTACACCTACTTATTAACCAACCAACCTAACTAAGATTACTTGGCTGTGGGTCAAAATCCTGTGCCCCGGGTTCCCCCATCATTATATAACCATTGTTTTCCTTATGATTGTTGGTCGTCATCCACCAATATTGGTTGGTTATCTGCTTGACCCATAGCCACTTACTGGATGATGGTTTCAAACATTTTTTATTTTCCCTAATTAGTAATCATTAACAATTGGTTGGTTGACCAATATTTTTCATAGGGGTGGTGAGCACCACCAACCAGTTTACTTAGCAGTTACGAAGGTAACCAGCCTATTGACCAAGCTCACTCCAGGGCACCCGCCGAGGTGACAGAGATGAAAGCCGCAACGGCAGCCGTGGACCCAGCAGACGTCGGATGAGGCACAGCGTCGAGCCGCAGCGGAAAAGAGACCATGAGATATGAGTGGTTGATGATTGTAACCATTTAGGCCATTTGTAATGGTTAATCATAGGGGATAATAACTTACAGTAATGGTTAATAAGTAACGGTAATTGCTGACCATTCAGCCATTATAATGGTTAATTATAGGGGATACATGGATGAGGATCTTGATACATGGTGGTTGTAACCATTTATAGTGGGTTCACCGTTGTAATCCCTTAGAACACTATGGGTCAACTACACTTAATAGTGGTTTTATACGGGATTATGATGGTTAATGACTAACAGGAATGGTTAAACAACTTCTAATATGGTGATTTCTCCAGGGCAGCCTGAAGAAATGAATGGTTTATATTTATTACTATAAATGGTACATATTGAATGATGTTGGGATCCCCTATTTTGAGACACCAGATGACTTGATGTGATGGTTAGCGATCCTGAATGATGCAAACTGATGATGAATGACTTAAGATGATTACGGACTGATGACTGATGATTAAGACCGTTTTTCTGCATGTTTATCACCAAAAAATTGCTTAGCACCATCACTAATGTTGAATCATTATGACTTGAGTAGCATCATCTTTCAACAATAAGCGTAACTTACAAGTTACCAAACATGCTTTCCGAATTTATTGTATGAGTACTCATGTCTATTGAAATCTTTCAAAAATCCAGATTACAGTAGCTTTAGTAATGGTTTCAGCCCACGGTGGCTGACCCATGTACAGACCATTAGTAATGGTATTCTTTGATAATTGTGAATAATGGTTGACAATGGCAAATGGAGATATTTGATGCTCTTCTAATCTTCCACCGTTCTAGGGCAATAGTTCTTCCCTTCTATCAATAGTAGTGATTGCTCGACGAAGAGCGTTTTGAGGATCAGAAACATAAATCAGCCACTCAGTCAGGCTGAGCCACCAAGCAACTATGATTTTCCTTATTGACCTTAGCCTTTGTCATCATCCAGTATCAACAAATCTTGACCATTGACCATACAATGACCACATACCGTCACATACCAGTCATATTACGGTATCCATGCATACTGTATTTACATTTACATCTATATTTGTATATGGATATGTATATGAAAACACCCATACATATCCTTTCGCAATATTACTGGTACAATACATATATACACATATATATATATAAATATAGATATATATTTATATGTAGATTTATTTGCATGCATGTACATCACTCTTCTGATGATACAGTGATCAGATGATACCCCCCATGTTCGATGCGCAATCCAAAAAGCGCGTCAGGTCGCCCAGCAGAAGGCGAGCAAGCCCTCCTCCCCGTCGACGCGACAGCCGTGACAGAGGTGGGGAGCAGTGGCTTGTTGTCGTTGACTAACCATGGCTATGGGTCAATATTAACTAACCAATTTCATGGGGGATTTCCACCAACAATCATAGGGAAAACAATGGTTAACAGACTAACCATGACGAACCATGACTAAGCATGACTTAACCAGCCTGAACCAGCCTTAACCACCAAAATGGATTAATTATCCCCCTTAGCACCCAGGGGTTATGAAATTTAGCAAGCATGACTAGTGGCAACAAGTGGTCACTGGTGACACCATGACTTGTTAGTCAACGAAAGTCACTGCTTGGTTAGCCGAAGCATGACTCACCAACCTGTGACAAGCAAGAAGAAGAGAGGTTATCTGAAGAAATCGGTAGCAAGCATATCTATTTGTGAAGGAACCAAGTGCTTGTTGACCAATCATGACTGTGACAAGGTACTGCTGTGGTCATCAACCTTAGCTTAACCAGTGGTTCGCCACAGTTTATCATTTTGGTAGACATGATTTCCAAGCATTGTCAACCAGTCATGTTAAATCCTGTTCATAAACAGGTGATGTTAAACTAGTAAATTGATATTGCTCATGAATTTATCGTGCCACCACCAGTAAACATTAACCAGTGATGTTTATCATAAAGCCAAATATGGTGAATCACCAGCTGTCGTCAAACTGCTGCGCGGATCTCCCACTGTGGCTTTTTTAACGGTGAGGGATATTTGGGTTTTTCTCAAGCCATATAGGGAACCTCAGAAATGGTTGGTTCATTACCCAGAAAGGTTGAACTCTTGGATGGGTTGGGGGTACCCCAATTTCAAGAAACCTCCCAATTTATGACACTAATGGCTACCCAGGATTAATAAACCCCTGGTTGATTAACAGGGGTTATCCCCTAAAAGCCTTGGTTTTCCTTTAAAATGGGAACCCCCCCAGTTAATCAACCAGGGGTTTATTAATCCTGGGTAGCCATTAATCATTATTCCTATCAGCACCTATTCCTATCCAATTGAGCACTGACTTAACAGTGGCAGCTGGTTGACATAGACGAAGCAGCAGCAGTGATTCACTTTTTTTCTGGTCTTGGCAGGTGATTTTATACAAGCCATTCAATGACTTGCGTATTACAATAAGCTTAGAACCAGACCCATGACAACCCTTCCGGTTTACTCACTAGTTTATTTGTGGTAGTAGAATGCAGCTGATCAGAATAGAAGTCTACCTCGCTCCCACTGTCCACCCTGCCACCCAACACAAGGGGTCCTCTTAGTTCGCCTTACCATGATGAATTCTTGACAGAGGCAGCTTGATTGATCCGGGTGTGCCAGTCGAAAGGGCGGACCAATAGAGCTGTTGTCTTGGGAAATTGTATAACTCGCTGGTGTGCGCTTAGATAGTTCATAATGTTGTTGCAACACACACATACTATATTGTTTGTAGTTCATAGATATACAGTATACACTAACATGTACTGAGCTGCCATCAAAACCAAGTCGAAAGTGGTGGTCCAACTATGCACGAACCTTCTGCCCTTCACATGGTCACTCAACGTCACTCGGCCGTCCCACACTTTGAAAGGTGGACGAGATTATGCAACTTGGCGGACGAGATGTGGAAGAATTCCAACCACTTGAGTTCCGGGGTTCATCCCATAGGATTTCAAGTGTAGTTTGAGGTGGTTAAATCCCATAGGATTTCAAGTGTTTGAGGTGGTTCACTGAGATGTGGAGGAAATCCAAAACACCAATCATTGCGAACCATTCCTAATCATGACCAAGAATTACTGATCAGTACCAACCATTGCACGCGCTACTGTATCTCCTGTGTCCGTCGTTTCGGATAATCACAACTCTTTGGAAACTGGTGAGTCCGAGTGAGTCCTGCCTTACGGCTCACGCGTACCTCCTTCAATCAGTTTGTTGCGAGTGAGACCCCGCACCAGTTAAGAGCATCAAAAACCAGTTAAGACCATCAGTTATGATGGTCAAGGACACGACTAATTGTATGGTTCATCATATTCAAACAGTGGTGAAGTGATGGTTGAGAATTTTCTTACTGGTGAACAATAGTGATTAATAGTGACTAGTACTAGTTATGATGCTGAGTAGTGGTTGATCATGGTCAAATACTTGATCAATTACCTGGTTAATAGTGGACAAATAATTTCAAATAATGGCCAAGAATTGTTAATAATGCTGATTTGATGCTTAAGAATGTTGAATTGATGGTAAGTGGTGCTCAATCATGAAGGTGTTCGTCCCATAGTATCAAACCATTACTAGCCAGCCAGCTTGAATGGCTAGAAATGGTTTTATTCATAGTGGTTAGTCGTAATGGCTATAAAATCATACTGGGATGAAAACAAATGATTAATAACTAACCTTTCCTGATCATTTATAATAGTATGATTGATCATAGTATTTGATAGATATGGGACGAAAAATTGTTGAAGCTAATCATTATATAATTAATCAGTATTACTAATTGTATGGTATTTAGAACATAGTTATTTTATATGGTATTAACCATAGTATTATTTACTGATCATAGTATTGTTAATCATGGTGATTAGTCGTAATGGTTAATCATACCATGGGACTAAACCCGTTGCTGAATGACCGCTGCTGCCTTTGAGGAGCGCCGAAGCTACAGGCAGGGGAACGGTCAGCCGGTCGGAGGTCGAAGCGGAGGGACCCGTGTCCCGTTGTGGGTTGTGCCCTAAGCACTGGCCGGGCAATTGGTGGTTTCTTAAAATGGGGGACCCCCAAAAATTCATGGTTAGCTTATTGCAATTAATGATTACACATGGATGATTCGGGGGTTCCCTATTTTGAGAAACACCAACTTAACACACCAGGACTGATGATCAGGGACCATCATTTGGTGTTGTCTCAAGCCATAGGGAACCCCATAAAAAGGTGGGTTCATTCCTATGCATGGTTAATAGAGGATGATTTGGGGGCACCCCTATTTTGAGAAAACATGATTTACCACTATGTTGGAGTTTCTGTGCAGAGTTAAGGTGCAGCCAAGTATCACAAAGTGATACCATTAAGATAGCTTTAAGAACCGTCAACCACTAATTGCCAAGTCATTAGCAATTTGCAGAAAAAAAAACATCACGAAGTTAACCATCATTGACCATCATTAACCATCACGAACCTCCATTAACCGTCATTAACCATCATTCACTTGATCACGAACAATCAGTAATCGGTAAGCATCATTAACCATCATCATTACCCATCATCAAGCATCATTCAGCACCATTATAACCCTTAACCATCAAATAATAGAACTATCATGGACTTAATTACTAACAACCACTAATCATCAAATTCACCATCATCAACCACCATTAGCCACTAACAACCCTTAGCCACCGTAACTCCATGGAACTTCATCTTCGCTGCCAATCGCAGGTCCCGGGATCGCAGGTCCCGGGATCGCGACGACCGGCGGCGCGGCGGCGATCGACGTGACCGGCGCAGCAGGCACGTGTATGGCTTGCCATGGTTCGACGCGACTTTCAAGACGACTTGGACCAGGGGTTATGATGATTATATGGGGTCAATACTGTTAAAGCTACTAGGGGTTATGTTATTTTTAAGGGTCAATAATGGTGGTTGATGATTTTTGGTGCAATATTATCGGATATCAACAGATGATAAGGATCAACAATAGCGAGTACATAAATAACAAAGTAGCAAGGGTCAATAGTTGTTGATACTAGGGATCAAAACGTGAAGGCTGATTGTCATGATCTACCATTATCATGTCATGGTAGAACAGACCACAATGGTGCACAATGGCTGCTAATGGTTAATAGTGGAGAATAATGACCAACAACCATAAGGAATATTATGGTCACTGATTGTTAATGATGATTAATGGTAGATCCACATTCCCAAACCACCCCCCATACCCAGTTTACGTCAAATACCCGGTGAGTCAAAAAACATGGGAGGTTTGTTCATTCGGATTCAGCATTACAAAATCATGGTGGTTGCTTTCAACGATCCATTGTCAGCTCATAGCATCAACATTGTCATGTTTGTTGATATGTAATGTTACTTAACAGAAGCATCAACATTTGATGCTATACTGGGTCACTGCAATCATTGCATAGCATCAGCCTCGTTTCATCGTATTAGTCAGGGTTGATGATGATCATGAATGTTGCTGTCAGCCATTCAGATGATGATTGACACTGTGAATGTTTGGGCTCATCAACTCGTACTATATAGATGGTATACAGCTATTGAAGCCGCTACTACAGATTATAGTTTATATACGATTGATTCTGCAAGCTATTGGTTCTACTATTGATCAATCGAGTATGGTTATTGGTTACGCAGTATGCTAATGAAATACTATCAGAACTACTGTGGTTGATGGTTATTGCCGGCAACTGATAATATATAGTACTACAGCTTATAGCATGCTATACTAATAAACCACTAGCCGTGTAACAGTAAAACCACATCACATAACCATGAAATACTAGGCATATTTTGACGAGAAAAGCTTTTGGAATACTATCAGAAATAGTTGCCAGATAACTATGTTGGTTAAAACTATATTGAATAGATCATTAACTATATTGGATTTAGAAATACCGCTAGTAATAGCCATATTAGCCATGATATACTGACCAGAATGCTAGCCAGATCAACATAGCTAATCATCAAATGCTACTGAAATACAAGCCCTAATACTAAGCCTAATGGAACTGGTTCAATAGTCCCAGTAGTATGACACACTTATGGTACCACTAGTTGGGTATCTATAGGAAATTAGGAATACCACTAGTAGCATATTATTGATTCCTATAAATATACGATGAATTCAGGGTACATAGTAGAACCAATAGGTAGCTACTAGTTGCTCTAGTTCCATTCGGCTAGTTACTACTATGGTACTAGGAACTAGTTGCAACTTGCTATGTGCTACCAGCTACTAGTTATACCATTGGAACTAGTTATAGTCGGCTACTAGTTGCTCTAGTCGGTACTAGTTGCTACTAGTTATGGTTATACTACTATGGTACTAGTTGCTCTAGCTACCATAACTAGTACTAGGAACTAGTTGCTCCTATACCATTGGTTATAGTCGCTACTAGTTGCTACTAGTTCTTACTAGTACCACATGTAACTAGGACCTCGCCGACTTTGCCGCCAGGTCCCGAAGGTCCCGAAGCCGCGGCCGGCGCGACCGCACACCTCCCAGGGCCTATGGCCCGGGCGGGAGGCGGGGCATCCTGGGTGAGTCATGGGATTTGATCTGTGGTTGACATATGTGGTGGTTAATAAGTGGTCAATAGTCTGGTTGACAACCCCTATGGTTGACGTATGGTTGATGAATGGTTGATGTATGAGTACTAGGTGGTCAATAGTCTGGTTAATAGTCTCAATCATAGGCTGGTTGGTGGTTTTACCCATGCTTAATGATGGTTAATTATAGGGGATGATAAGCAACAACAATAGTTAAACATGGTTAAGCAACTACTGGTTGGTGGTTTGATTCACATTTTGATGATTTTCCCAAACGTAGTTATCAAGAAATGGTTGGTTGACAAGCATATTTTTCATAGGGGTGGTTCAACCACCAGCCGGTAGTGGTTGGATAATGATCTTGATACATACTGGTTGCGACCATTAATAGTGGTTAATAATAGGGGATAATCACTAACAAAAATGGTTGGACAACTACTAGTATGGTGGTTTTTCAAAATAGGGAACCCCAAAAATGGTTGGTCTGTTGCTAGAAGTGAGAAAATATGGGGTGATTTGGGGGTAGCCCTATTTGGATACTGACCCACACTGGTTAAGAACGGTTGATTAGCGATGAATTAGCTGGTTAATAGTGGCTAATCAGCTGGTTGATTCACTGCTTAAAAGTGGTCAACTGATAATGACCCGCAATAGTAGGGGATATGCCAAGATCGTAAGTATATGACAATTACGATGTTTGTTTGGTTAAACATGTTGGTTTTGTCTTGGTGGTGCTGATGATGATTATCATCATGGCTACGAATAGTTGGCTGATCATGGTTGGTACTCCCTAAAGACGACCAGCCAACCAAGCAACCAATCAAGCAAGCGAAGAAGCAACCAAGCAACCAAGCAAAGACTGGTACTCATGCGGGTTCTGACAAGCTAGATGATGGTTGAAGATCAAGATTGGTTGCTAGTTGTTACGCATGGTTTCAGTGTTTCCTTCCTTATTAGTTTGTGACGGTTGATCATGGGATTGGTGATCATTGAGCAACCAGATCTCAATGTGAACTCGATTGGAACATTCAACCAACAAAGCCACAACTGTGAGGAGAGTTTCAAATCAAATGTCAGGAAACCATGGGCAGTTGTGAGCGAAGCTTTCGATTTAGCAGGAACATGCGGTGGATCCATGGCCCCCAGAATTGGTAGACCGTTCAGCATGCAGATTGCTTTGTGGCCCCTACCAGTGATGTAATCTGCACCAAAGAAATAACCGGGTCGAATCACAAGTTGAATAATTTAGAAGGGAGATAGTTCACAATTGATATGATACACTTATAGCAAGCTCGTATATTGCAATCGGTCCCAAGTAGTTATTTTCAAGTCGAAAGTGGGAATCAGGTAAAACTTCAGGATTTGGTTAGTTCTTCGGCGTTTGCCATGTAGCTGGCACAATCATTCAGTGGCCACTTCTCCACTTATCGTTGTTTTTTCATTATATGATTATGCCGGTACCCCCCATTTTGCTCCTGCCAGTCAGAGAGAGAGAGAGAGAGAGCTGCTGCATCTTCAAGTGGTTTTGACACTTTGTTTGTTTGAACCGCGCACACATTTCTTTGACCAGTTGTGTTTCACAGGTGCTCATATGTGCAGTATAAAGACTCACAGAATTTATTGGCGGGTGTACACGTGCATATACATACACACCTACGCATACAAGTATACACATGCACTGATATATGTATCCACTTGCATACATATAGCCACAGGAACATGCGTATATCATAGTCTTACATGCACGTATATAAATAGATAGATACACATATATATATATTTATATATATATATATAAATATATATATATATATATATATATATATTTGAATAGGCACATGAACACACATATGCATATATCAATGCATACAGAGACGTACCCTGCTATGTACTCGTATGCGCACATACAGATATTCAATCTCAGATAGCTCTTCATCTGAGGCCCAGTGGCAACTGGGGTGGAGTGCCTTGTCCAAAACAGCTAAATGACGGTGACGTGAGCGGCTCTGTTACCGAGGATTGATGGTTGTGGATTGGTTGGCTGATTGGTGTGGAATGGTATGGATTGGTATGGATGGGCATGGCCATGGCAGGGTGCCTCCATTGGCATGGATGGGCATGGCTGGATGGATGGGCGTGGATGTGGCAGCGGTGGCCGCGCTGTGGGAGCTTGTGGGGAGCGACGAGCTGTGGCGATGGTACTGGGATTGGTGGATGATGGTTGCGCCTGGCAGCATGGGGGCCACCTGCCGGGTGGCTTGCTGTTCCACAGCATCGCACACGTTGAAGGGTCACTGTGAGATGCGTCACCACCCTACAGGGCTCTGCCAGCTGTCAATAGCTGGTTCCTTCCAAAAATATGACTGGTTATTCTGATTGCAGTCTCACATCACTGGAGGTACTGTGATTGCTTGTGATTCTTGTGATGATCTGAATGCGTTTGCAACCTGGGAGGATGTAGCACCGGTCTCCGAGCTGACTTGGATTAGGATTGAGTGTTTGTGTGCAGCCACCAGTATTCTTTTCTTCATCATTGCTGTGGACTTCTTCAGCCCAGCAATGTCACTCAAAGATTTATGGAGTTCACACAACTACTATATATTGTGCACCATTTTTTTGGACATGTTTTTCAGCTGTTTATCCATTATCAGCAATCATCATTGAGTGAACCCAACCATACCATAATGTGCTGATCAGCTGAAATACGTTGCGTCTATTTGTGGTGTACATCAATTTTGGTTGACAACCATTGCCGATGGCGAGCAACAACACAGGATCCACATTGAATGGTTCTGACACAGGATTAACGGTTGATGAAAGATATCCAACGTTCGCCATTAGTCAGTACTAAATATCAAGAATTGACATTGATTGACCGATACTTAATGTTGGCGAAGGAAACCGATCCTCCAGCGGTTGATTCGTTTCTGCGTCGCCTGGGGGGAACGGTGTGGTCGCGGTTCGAGCGGTGAGAGCTCGAGCTCGCTGCTGGAAGAGAAAACTTGGGGATTCAGGGCCTAGGGACTTGCTGTGGACCTTGGTAAATGGCCATGGGTCAATATTAACCAACTAATAGAGGGGGATGATAACCAACAATAACGATAAATGATAGGGGAATCGGGGGTACAGGGTTTTGACCCACTGCCAAATGACCCTATCAGATGGGTGAACGAACTCCACCGAACCTGGACCTAGAAAGATTTGCAAGAAACGTGCCAAAGATCGCTGGTTGGAAGACTTTGGAATGCAAAGCCTGTACCGAGCCCACCATCTAGGAGTAGCTGCAGCTCATGTTTGCACAATTTGATTGAAACTTGTGGATCGTAGATGGGTAAGGGTGCTCTGTGGAGGAGAAAAGCCATTGATTTGAGGGTCACAGCTCAGGTGTTTTCCTGTGGCAGGCAGTTTTCGCCAAGTTTCTCCGAGTTTCAGACAACGCAGCAGGCAGCTGCCTTCCAAGGATTGGGAATGTGAGAAGTGCGGCTGCAGCAACTTTGCCCGGCGCAACGAGTGCTTCCGCTGCGGCGCCAAGAAGCCTGAGTAGCTGCGCCGAGGGCCCCAGTGGTTGGGCAGCTGGGGCTCCAACTACAAGCTGAGCACTGGAACTGACCCCAACCTGAAATGACAGGCTGCAACTCTGCAGTCAGGATCCAATGAAGGTGAAGATGTCAACCTTGCAAGTCCGTAGGATGTTGCCTTTTAGGTCAGAAAAGCCATTGCCTGCAGGCTGTTTTCGGTCAGCAGATTTCAGGATGGTGTGTCAGTGTAGAAGACTCCGCCGTGCCATGTCGTATATAAACAGGTCATGACAGACAGCTCAGTGGATGTGTCCAAAAATTGTTTGGAGCACACAAACCTTCACCCGGTTTGACTAGCACCAGGTTTGTATATGCTTTGTGACTGCTCTCCAGTCCAGACATTTTCGGAAACACCACGAGCACGAGGAGGAGAACAGTACAGAGAGAGAACTGCGCCAAGGTGAATATCAATTGGCAAAATATGTGAGTTGCGATGCAGTCCAGTGAACCGAATCTCTCTTCAGTTGCGTCATGTGTTACTTGTGCATTCTGTTCTGTGTTTTAGATCGACTGCATCCATGCAGTTCTAGCGAGGCAGTAACGGATTTCCCTCAACCGGACCAGCGGAACCGCTACAGAAGCGGATGAAAACGGGGCCGCTGCACGCTGTTCGGAAATGACAGTGGTCCTTGCATCATGGCTATATTATATGGCTGTTGCACGGTTGCAATTCTTGAATATTGATGGTGTATTTCTGTGTATCAACCATGTTTGGAATCGAATAATCGATTGAACATACTTGCAATCAGTAACGCAGTTAGGATGTGGTCGAAGCACCAACAAGATATCAGATGTATACACATGCTGTATTACAGCAACACACGCCAACATTGGTATTTCTTGACCGGCACTGAGTGTCATTCAGGACCCCTTACCAACCACACAGCATTGCTCCACTTTCCAAGCATCAGGATGACTCAATGGCGAAGTACTTGGGCCTTCGAAGTCCAAAAGTATCGGTCATGGTTGAATCTCTGTGTTGACCGGGGTGTGGCTATGGGTCAATATTAACCAACCAACTAATGGATGATTTCCACCAACAATAATAACGAAAACAATGGTTAACAGGAGGGAACCAGGGGTACGGGGTTTTGACCCACAGCCATGTGGGTTCTACCGGTTCTACCAAGCAATGGGCGAGTCCAGCCCCCGTCACTTCGAAACCAGTATGGGAAACCAGCTGCAGTTGCCTTCCTGGGAGTACTTCCCAAGCCTGGCAGCATGATTTATCCTTCATTGTTGTTTCAGAGTGGCACCAGTGCACCAGGAGTTGTGAGATGGGCTAAAAACGATATAACTATGGTTTTACAATGTTTTACGTATGTGTTCAATGTTTTTTCCCTTTTTTGACTTTGAATGCCATCAGAGAGCTGCACTCGCTGGCCAAAAGTTTTACCAGTACAAACCTTATAGATTTATTCCAGTTCTATATCGACATACTTTTTCAGCTGGGTGGTGCCACTCCGCGGTTGTGGACACCTGGACTTTACCCTCATGAACCTTTGTCAGGGTCCCATAGAGGCCCCATGAACATGCGGGTCCCCAAACGGGTTGGTTCCAAGCCACCAAAGTCGATGGGATTTGTGCATGAACCAACTGCTTGCCACAGGATTGAAGGGGACACCCCCGGGAACAGCCCTTCTAAACAGTTGACATCACTTGACGACATGAACCATCGATGATGTACTTACAGATGAGTCCCACCGTTGAAAGAACACTGCCATTCACCACTTGAAGGAGACTTCATGATAATCATTGCCACAAGCTTGTGCCATGCGTTCACGACATCATGGATTGCAAGATAGGATCCAGAGATCCAAAGAGGATAACCTACAATCCAGCTTCTGATAGATATTCTGATAAATATTGATATTCTAAACAGATATGATGATATGATAAAGATACTAAAGAGATCCAAAGATATCCATAATTCGGCCAAGCTAAATATTGATCACCATCCACGCTTGGAGCACCATGAAACGCAGGAAGGGCAGCCCCCGGAATGGATTGCCCGGTCAGTCACCTAGAGCTTCGTGGAACCGTGAATCTGTGGCGGGGACTGAAGGGTAGCACCTGGTACCCCAGTCACCATGGCTAGATGGATATGGGTCAAGTACTAATCAACCAACTACTGGGGGATAATCTACAACAATCATAGGGGAAACAATGTTTAATGATGGGGAACCGGGGGTACAGGGTTTTGACCCACATCCAGATACGAAACCATGAATCTACAGCGGACTTTGCCCGGATGAGGTTGCGGAGTTTGGTAGGACCCTCTGGTTCATCATCATTTGCCATCCAGGTTTAGATTTCCTAAAACATTTTGAGCAGTTTCTGAGACTTTGATAGTGGTCCTGCAATCGTTGGTATGTTGAGGACTTTCACGATTTGGTATACCAAATGATTAGTTGGTTGGTTGGCTGACCGCAGACGACGGCTACAATTATTGCTGAACTGTTGTCACTTCATGAAGCATGAGCACTGTTTTCTAGCCAATATCAACGTTGATCAGGTACTTAATTATTAATTATATCAATGGTGATCGCAAACTACCAACGATGATCAACCATAGTCAAACCATTGACTGATACTTTCATTTAGCACAGAATTGACCACGTCAATTTACTAAAGCTACTATCAAGTGCTATTAACCAAGCTTGATCAGTAGCCAATCCACCCCCACACCGGTGCCACAACGAGGTTGAGGCCAGCCCCACCTTTGGTTCCACCTGCCAGTGGGGAAGCCAAGAGGGCGCCCACCAGGAGCGCAGGTTCATCTGACGTTGCTTAGATCCAAGGCTAGTAATTGATCATGATCTAACTAGCAGGATCATTAGGTAAGGATCTAACTAGGATTGACCGCCTTCATTAGCATCCTTTAATTGATCAACCACCTGGATTAGATTAGGATCAATGATGACACCCTGTGATGGTTCGTAATGCTGTTTGATACATATAATGTCTTTGTTTAATATCGTGCAAAACCATCATGGTGAATATCTAGCGGCTTTCTTCGTCATGGAAAATCATTGGCAATAGTGATGGTGGAGAATGGTTCCTATGTGCTTACAGTCGTCTAGAAGGGCCAATACTCACTATAATTGATACTTGTTCAGCTAAGAATCACAACGCAAAGTAGCCAGCAATGGTGTTCAATCATGACTGATTACTAACAATGGCAGCAAATGACAATGGTTGAGATCAGCCCAACATCATGGTCAATGACAGCCAATAGCGGTTGATAGTTGTTTTACACTACAAACAATCATGACTAAAACCGATTAATAGTGGCTCATGGTGGCTGAGAATGGCAAACAAATCATGGCTAGTCATTGTTGATAGTGGTCGAACATGGCTATTAATCATGGTTCAACGTTGTGAATAGCGGCCACTAGTGGTAAATGATGGGAAAGTGGATGCAAGTGCCTATTGTTCATCACTTATTTCCTCTTCATAGTGGTTCGTAATGAAGGTATGGGCTCAGGAGCCTTCCAGCCGGGTGTACCTTGTCCCTGCTGATCCCCTGAGTTGGTTGTGACGCCATGGCAGAGTTTCATCGAGTCCCGTTGCACACCAGTGGAAGACACAAAGGGTTGCCGATCTACGAGCCAGAGTTCAGTGATGCAAACAATGGGGCCAGGACTTCGATGCGTTTGGAAATTGTCCTTTTCAATCAGGGAAGACATGTGTGTGTTACTGCTGTCGGGAGAAAACATGTTGTACTGGAGACGGAGTTGGCTGACTCGACCAGTGAAGTGGCTGTTTTCTTTTCCAAGATGTTCAAGGGTAAACACGGGTACCATGTCCGACCAGATGAGCATTCGAAGGTGCTTGAATTGCATCCGGTGACATCCTCCAAGTGTTTCAATTTGAAGGAGCTGTGTACAGGAATCGGCGGCTTAGGGGTAGGTGCTGAATTCAGTGGTTTCCGTGTCACGGCATGTGTCGAACAACAGCAGAGATTCTGCGAGCTGTTGCAACAAGTTTCCGAAGCATCCGTCGTTCAAGGAGACATGTCATGGTTGTCCACCATCAGCCAATTGCATGCCAGGGACCCATATCCTTCCGCACTCGGAATGGGTTTCAATTGTCAGAGCTTCTCACGTGGGGGAGACCAGAATGGTGGATATGATGCTAGGGCAATGACCTTGCCATGGGGATTGTGGACTGCCTTCATGCTCAAATGTCCAATCGTAGTGCTGGAGTGTGTGGCGGAGGCTCCGGGGTTCCTGTTTGTGAGGAAGAGTCTGGAACAGTTCCAGGAGATCACGAAAGCACATCTGTCTGAAGTGCAGTTGCAGCTGAGCGATGTCTGGCCCTCGGCAAGGAAAAGATGGTGGGCGGTGCTCACTGAACAGTACATGGGTAAGGTACCATTGTTGCCGCTGCCGAAGTTGACACGACAGCCTGTAGTCAGTGATGTGTTGCCTGCTTTCGCATGCCAGGATGACCAGATCCGAAGTCAGCTGGATTTATCCAGCCAGGAAATGCAGCAGCTTCAGATGATTGGGGCTGACCTCGCAAAGTGTGAGGCAAATCTGCACGAAAGCATGCCAACGGCCTTGCACAGCTGGGCCAACCAGCTGATTCCTTGCAGTTGCCTTTGCAGGCCACATGCCTTGGGGGCCACACGGCTTAGGGAACGAGGGTTTTTTGGCACGGTGGTCAAGTACAGGGATGAGGCTGGGAACACCAAGTGGAGGCATCCGTCGGCCAGTGAAGTTGGATTGTTGGTGGGATGGCAGCCATGGGCCAGATCGCTTCACCGATTCAAAGCACGTGGGTCTTCTCGCAGGTGAAAGCACACCTAGCCCAGAGAGGACTTAGCCAACACCAGGTTGAACCGATTTCAGGAGGTTTGTGCAAGCTCTTGAGTCAGTTGTTGGAATTGAGAAATCAGGAGTTTGGGCCACCCAATTTCGCTATGCAAGCCTTCCACAAGGAGCTGATGTGCAGGTTGGGCTTTGCTTTGCCTGATAGTGTTGATCAACCACCCAGGGAGGTAGGTTCGGGGGAGGAGGAGGAAACGAAGTTGGATGCTGCGTTGCTGGCATTTCATGAACCAGTAGAAAAGCCCCCAGAGCGTGCACAGGACATGAGAGGAGTGAAGAGGACCAGGGAGGGGGCCACAATTCCAGGTGCTGTGCCGGGATTTGCATGGCCTTTCCAAGAGCCAACGCAACCGGCTGAGGTTGAGCGGAATGACAGGGTGGAACCAGTCTCACCTAGTCCCACTGTTGATGAGACAGCCGATGATATGCCAGGTCTTGAGGTGTCAGATGAACCCAGCCCCACTGAAGAGACAGATGAGCCACATGATGAGGTCATGAGTGTTCAGTCAGTTGCAATTGCAGATGATCGGGAGGAAGCAAGGCATTCATGGTTTGGAGACTTCTTCTCTGGCACAGGGGTGGGGCCACTAGACTTTCTTTCCAACAAAAGAATGGTGTATGATGTGGTCAACCGAAGTGTGTTCTCGATTGAAGCTGATGATGGCACCACGGTGAAGAATCTACTGGATGCTCATTCCAGTGGAGGAAGTGTCATGGAAGCACGTTCTGTGTTGGGATTCCCGGTCTCGCCGACGGACCAAGTGGCTGACTGGGCCATGCTGTTGCTGGTGGACTCGGCAAATCAGCCTGACTTTGGGTTGACTGCAATGACCAACATCATCCATGATGAGGATCGTGCAATCTCGTGCTTGATGCAGGGCAGTTGGGTTGCTGATGATGAGATGCGGTACTACCTTGGAGGCTTTCAAGTGAAGGGATATGCCCAGGTCGTCCATCCTTTGCTGCTAGCACAAGTGGAAGATTGGGAACTGAACCTGCGTGAGTGGATTACCCATGAAGTCATGTTGGTTACTGGATGCGCTGTGTCTGCAATTTTGCACAATGATCACTGGATTCCGGTGATCATCGATCATGATGGGAACCTCAAGTTCCGCACCACACCGGAGGGACGGACAGTGCTGAACACAACGGAATTGCCCAGTGAATGTGACATCGACACCTTTCAGATGCAAAGTTCGTTCTTGAATGACTGTGGATTTCAAGCCATTGGTTGGATTGCTCATCAGTTAGGTGTGCAAGATGCATCCCCTAAGATGTCACGTGAATCGGCTGCTGATTGGAGGTTGCTGTTTTGGCAGCAGGTGCTTTTGGGCAAAGTTAGTTCTGACCCGGAACAACTGGCGGTAGGAGGGCACCCTGATGAGCTCATGGTAGCAGTAGCAACGATGTTGAAGGAGCATGGGGTACCCATGACTCATGTCAATGAAAGGGCTGCAGAGGTTGTGGGCAAAATTGGCCGAGATGAGATCCGAAGAGCAGTGCAAGCCACCAGGCCTTGGGCGCAGTTGAAGCAGTTGGCCAACAAGTGTTCACCACCCCTGCAGTTGGTGCTCCAAAGTGAATTGGATGCAGTCATCAGTAGTCGATCCAAGAAAGGCAGCAGCTTTGGCAGGCAAACCAACAAGATGGTCACCAAGGCTGAACCTCGTGAACTGCAGCCAGGTGATTTGCATGTGCCTCCGGGGGTTTTTGTGCTCCCTGATGGGTCACCAGTGCATCAAGTGGATTTCCGTCAGATAGGAAGGTTGGTGCATGGAATGGTGGTGTGTCTGGAGCATGAGATCGACCCGTTGTTGAAGCAATGCCCAGTCACGGAAGGTGGGTTGCTTGTGCTGGTACTGAATCCTTCGGAGGGTTTTGTCAAACAACATGGTCCTGTCATCAGGTTTCCTGCTCAGTGTGTTAGTACGGCAGAGCCGGTGCTTGTGTCGGCGGTTCCGGTGCAGGCAGGCAAAGTGAATGTGACTCGCTCAGTTCCATCTGCAGTGCCGCAAGTCAGTGAAGTTCCGGTTATCACATTGAAGGTTTTGTTGTATCGGGATCAATGTGGTGGTGATTGGAAAGATGTGGTTGAAGCACCAGTCCGTTTTCTTATGAAGAGACTGGTGTGCCTCACAGAGTGCAAGCAGCCGAACTGCAAGTGTGAAGCATGGCATCGGGGGCTCACCATGGAACCTAATGAACAAACAGAGCCGGTCATCGACCTTTGGAATAGGGACTTTCTGAATCTGCATTTCAAGAAGGTCAAGGCAAGTGAGGCCGAGATGTTTGTGTGTCAGATGAGAGTGAGAGTTGACCGTTTTGAGTTGTTGCAGCAGCTGGCAGGGCAGAATGGTGTGTTCATCGAGCCAAGATCCCCGGATGGCCGGTCCCAAAATGACCAGTGGCAAACGGTATGGTTGCCAAAGCAGGATTTGCAAGCGGCCACAGTGTCGAAGGCCAAGTGCCCCTTTGGTGCTTTCATCATTCGGGTGAACCACAGATACGGTTTGAAGGTGAGTACCAAGGATGCTGCTGATGTTCACAAGATGTTCAGGAGTGACACCCCATACCTGGGGGAAGGTGAGTCAAGCCTTTTCCAACTTGGACCAATGCCGTGGGGAACCTCACGGTCCTCGCTTCAGCAGCTTTTCCATAGTTGGTCGTGGAAGGCCATCCCTCTGCAACCGTTAGGGCGTGCAGCATGCAATCGGGGCCTTCTGTGGCTGGTGAAGGCCAATGTTCCACCTGCTGCAAGTGTTATGACGTTGGCTCATGGGGACATCATCATAGTCAAGAAGGACAGTGAGGTCACGAAGCAGTTTGAGGTTCCCAAAATTGAAGCCAGCTCGCACACAAGGAAACAGTTGGCAGCAGATGACTTCATCGATCCATGGGCTGATGCAGCAAGCCAGCTACCGGCTGCAAAGATGGCGAGGAGTAGCGCAGATGCACCGGTGTCGCAGAAGCAATTGCAAAACCTTGAGCAGAGGTTGGTCCAGCAGATCAAGGAGGTGGTAGCAGGGGATGGTGGTGCTGACATGCTGGGGTCGCAATGGGAACCTCGAGTGAAAGCACTTGAAGACAAGGTTGCAGGCATCACTGAGGTTCAGCAACAGCAGGTTGAACAAACTCAGCAAGTGCAGAAGCAGGTGGAAGGACAAGGGCAGTCCATGCAGCAGCACATCGACATGCGACTGAATCAGCAAATGCAGCGAATCGAAGAGTTGTTTGCTGAGAAGAGAGCCAAGGCAGGAGGTGCGGAGTGAAGGTGTGGGCGGAGGAGTACTAGGACCGGTGCTCCTAGCCCTTTCAGTTGGTCCAAAAAATGGTTGTGTCTCATGCGCATTTTGGTGTGGATGTTGTGCGTCAGGGTTGGGGAAGCCCTCAACCCTGGCCCTTGGAGCCTCAGTGTGATCAACCCCACCGGAGTTACAGGCAAGGCTTCGGAAATCGGAGAACTGATGCCAGGGATCAGTGCTGTTTCGGAGTCTCATCTGACCAAGGTGGGAATGCAAAGATTCAAAAGGGAATTGGCAGGGACCTGTCCAGGGGTCAAGTTCAATGCCAGTGAGTTTGTAGAATCACGTTCCAGATCCTTTTGGGGAACCGGGGGAGTCCATGCCGGAGTAGGCTTTGCGACGTCATGTCCTACTCGTCCAGTTCCAGGTTGCTTTGACACAAAGTTGCAAGCAGGCACCAGGATGCATGCAGCTCATTTTTGGATGGGCCAAACATGGCTCACTGGAGGGGTTGTTTATGGCTACTCGTTGCACAGTGAGAAGCCAGAGGTTCGAGATGCAACGAATTCAATTTTGCAGGAGGTAGCGGACCATGCGCTACCTTACCCAGGGCCAAAGTTTTTGGCAGGTGATTGGAATCAACTCCCCAATCGATTGCAAGTGATGAATGACCTTGAAAGGTTGGGATGGAAAGACATACAACAAGTTGCTGCGGACAAATGGAATCAGGAAGTTGTCCCAACATGCAAACAAGCCACTCGCAAAGACTTTCTGATGCTGTGCCCGATGATGCAGCGGATGGTTGAAAGGGTGCAGATCATTAATCATGTGTTTGCTGACCATGCCATTATCAAAGCCACGATGAAGGATGTTGGACCACCGGTACCAATTCCCAAATGGAGTCGGCCTCACCCCATTTTGCTTGAGGCATCCATGGACCGTGCATATCATGAGATGTATGATGGTGACCAGGAAGGTGCATTGCAGGGAAGGGGTGAGCAGGGGGGAAGCCCATGTCTGATGACCGCTGGTGTCGGAACCTCTCGCTCCCGTGGAACTGCATGTGCCTCTCCTGATGCATTGAGTGAGGGTCCTACGGAGAACTACAGGAAGTTCTGGGACAGGCATGAGCAGCGGGTGCATCGATGTTTACAGCATCACAATGAGCCAGGGTTGGTCAAGCAGCAATTTGGGAGGGGTGCAACCATGCACCGAAGTGAGTATGTACCCACAGTGCATGCTATCAAACCATCCAGAGTAGGAGAGCCGAAGTTGACTGGGGTGTGCCTTTCTAAGCAACTCAAGATGTGGTTCATTCAACTTCGAAGGTTGATCAATCTGCAGCGACTGAGTGAGCGTCCACCACACACAGCGGGAGGAATACGTCATAAGCAACTGCTGTGGGGAGCAGTGATTAATGCTAGAGGATTCTACCCTTCGTTCCATCGGTGGTGGTTAGTCAGACCGGTTCAGCAGGCCAATGAACCAATTGTCCTGCCAGCACATATGCCAAGTGTCACTCAAGTCCAGCAGATGTGTGAGTGCCTTCGGTGCAACATTGCACATTTGGAGAAGATGCAGAAGGCCAGCATTCACAGTAGGGTGCAACGTGAGCATCGTCGCAATGTGAATCGAGTTTTTCGTGATGTTCGAGGGGAAGGGCCAGCCCCAGTTGAAACTTTGGCAGACACAGTGAAGTGCGAAGTGGTTGAAGTCCCGGATGCAGGGTCGGTGATTGTTTCCAGTCAACACGGCCTTGACATGGAGCAACCCATACTTGGTGATGACAAGCCACATCGAATCGCAGTCATGGAAAAGGATCAGATATGGTTTCATGAGCCTCATTCGCTGATGGTAGGGCAGCAGGTGTTTCAGACCAGACCCATAGCTTCCCTTCCTGAGATGTTTGAGCTTTTTGGCGCTGAGTGGTCCAGGAGGTGGGATACACACAAGAACCGAACACCTGCAGAATGGCAGGTGCTGGCAGACTTTGCAGAAGTGGCTTTCAGTTCACGTCCGATGTCGCTGCAGCCAGTTGATGCCGTGCGATGGAAGGATCAGGTCCGTAGGAAACCAGCAAAGGCAGCTGCAGGGTTAGATGGTGTCACCAGAGCAGACCTCTTGAGACTATCGAGGGCCGAAACCACTGAGCTTGTGGAACAGTTTGATAAGATTGAGGCAACGGGGCAGTGGCCATCCCAGCTGTGTCATGGAGCCATCCACTCGCTCCAGAAACGGGAAGGGGCATCTGAAGTCGATGCCTACAGGCCTATCACCATTTTACCGTTGCCATATAGGGTGTGGGCTAGTCTGCGTGGTGGTGAGCTCATGGCATTTCTGTGTGAGTTGGTTCCCTCGTCATTGTATGGACACGTGACAGGACGGTCGGCCACAGACATGTGGTACACGATCCAGTCTTCGGTGGAGCAGGCACTAATTGATGATGTGGCTGTGGTTGGGGGCATTGTTGATGTGTGCAAGGCCTTCAACTGCCTCCCAAGGTGGGTTTTGATGAAGGTGGCAGAGGTGGTAGGAGTGCATGTCGATCTGCTAAGAGCATGGAGCTCCATTCTTGCCAACCTTGAGAGACACTTCGTCATTCGGCAGGCGGTGGGGCCAGGCCTTTTGGCCCTCCACTGGCTATGCTGAGGGATGCTGCTTAAGCGTCTGCGCGATGATGCTGCTTAACTTGCTGCTTCACAGGTACCTTCAGCTGGCAGAGCCATCCATCAGGATGTGGAGCTACGTTGACAACTGGGAAATCACAGCAAGCTCAGTTGAGGCTCTTCAGCGGGCGATGCAGAGGCTCGATGATTTCACATCGCTCCTGGACCTGCAGTTAGACCAGAAGAAATCCATGGTTTGGGCTGTGCAAGCTGGTGATAGAGCATCACTCCGAGAAGGATCCTTCCAGGTTGTGCGTCAGACCGCTGATTTAGGTGGGCACTTGCAGTTCAGTCGACAACTCACTAATTCTACAGTGCAGAAGAAATGCAAGGCCTTGGAAGTGGTGTGGGGAAAACTCAGTAGAAGCCTCGCCCCCAAACAGCTGAAGCATAAAGTGATCAGATGTAAAGCTTGGCCGAATGCTTTGCATGCAGCTCCAGGAGTTCACATCTCGGATGCCATTTTCACTGACCTTCGAGCTAAGGCGATGAAAGGGCTTAACATGAGTAAAGCTGGTTCCAACCCCATGGTGTACCTTGCTCTGGTTCTGCATCCGTCGCGTGATCCCGAGGGATTTGCCTTGCAGTCGTGCATCCGTACGTTGCGAAGAGTAGCATCCAGGGAAATTGTAGCTGCGTACTTGCCGTCCATTGTACAGATGCCGGATCGTCGACGGGTGCCCGGGCCCATTGGTGTTCTTGTTGCACGCCTGGAGGCCCTCGGATGGGAGTGGAAGTGCGAATGTTGTTGGCTTGACCAATTTGGGATGGTGATTGATCTGTTTGATACTCCTATTCAGGAATTTCTTCAGAGGATGTTTGTTGCTTTTCAACAGATGGTCGGCCAACGCATTTGCCATCGACATGGTTTTGCCGGTCTGCAAGATGTGGATGCCCATGCTTCTCGGGGGGTTGTTTCTAAGTTGGATGATGTTAGTAGGGGGATGGTTCATGCGTTGCAGGTGGGGACTTTTGTTACTGCTGATCAGATTGGGCAAGCACATCAAGCGGATGAAGCAGTTAGATGTTGTAAGTTTTGCGGCGAGGCTGACAGTTTGTTCCATCGGCACTGGCAGCGTCAAGCCACTCACTGGTCGAGGCAGCAACTAAGTGAGGAGACTCGTAACTGGGTGGAGCAACAGCCAGTTTGCACTACTGAGAGAGGATGGTGTTGTCAGCCTCAGAGTGTGGGGGCCTTTCGGAGACAACTGGGAAGAGTAGCTGATACTACTGGGATAGAGATTGATTCAATTCCGGCGGTTCCTATGCTCTATGTTTTCACTGATGGCACTGGTAGGGCGCCCACTTTGCCGTCGGTGCGGCTAGTTGCATGGACTTGGATCGCCATGGGAAGCTACTCTGATGATGTCACATATCGAGGAGGACGAGGTGGAGTCCCAGGCTGGTGGCAGACGATTGTGCGGGCTGAGACCTGTGCACTCATCAGTGCTCTGAAGTTTAGTGTCCGTCACAGGCAGGCAATGACCATCTTTTGCGACAATGGGTTGGTAGTGAAACGTTTTCGGGCGTTGCAAGGGTCAGGTGAAGCTGCAGTTCAGGGAGCTGATGCTGATTTATGGTTGGTTTTGGCAGAACTACTGCAACAGATACAATGGGAGGTGAAATTCATTCATGTTTTCTCACACCAAGATTTGCAGAACTTGGGTGGAGTTGAACGGTGGGTTTGCAGTGGCAATCACCTGGCGGACTCTGAAGCTGGTCTAGCGCTACAGGCTTTGGACCCTCAGTTGTTGCAAACACAGGAGCAAGCTCAGCGGGATGTAGAGAAGCAGCAGCGATGTTACCATGAGATGATGAGCCACTTCATCAGAGTGGGACAACAATCAATCACCACTGCGCCACAGCGGTTTGCAGTGCCAAATGATCCGGAGCCACTGCAGCCGGAGCCATGTCAACACACGGAACTGGTTCTGCGAGAAGTGGTTGCTGCGATAAGGTACAAGGTGCCTAGGCCTTTGCATGCAAGACAGATGCAAACATGGTTGGACTGGTTTCGAGCACTGGATGCCCCCGAGTGTGCAGTGCGGCTGGCATCATGGATTGAATTGCTGATACATTACCAGGTCTCCGCTGGATGCATTGGAATGGTGTGTCGAGGCAAGGGCCAGCATAGAGTGTGGGAGTCTGTTCCAATCACTGCCACGTACAGTTTTGTTCAGCTTTACCGCAGTTTCAGTCAATACGGTTGGAACATGTTGCGGGTTTTCTCTCCGGATTGGAGGGCTATTCAAGCCAAGCCGCACAGTCATCATGTACAGTTTTATACGAGTTGTATTCCAATCAGAGTGTCGGTTGGTTTTGATCATATTGTGGACGGTCATTTCGTTGCCCATCGGATTGGAATGCTTAACTCAGCCAAAGACTTGGCAAGAGTGCCGTGTGCTATCTCAGCATAGCTTTTCTCGGTGCCGTGGTTTCCGTTCGCTGCTGCCACGGATCTTTGTAAAAGAGTGTGTAAAAGAGTGGTTCGTAATGGTTCACAACAGCTCATAATGATGCTTCGCAACGCCTAATAGTCGTGGTTGACCGTCACTGATATTCAACACCTGCTACTGGTAGTAGTGGTCGATAGCGGTTGAGAATGGCGGATAATAATGGTTACTCTTATTTCATACTGGCTGCTATTGGTAGTTTAAAATGACTAACAGTCCTCTCACTTCATCATGGTTGATAGTTGCTATGACAGTGTTTGAGCATGGCCAATGGTCATAGTGAATGCTGGTTCATACTACAGTAATGGTGAACAACTTCAATGATAGTGGATAATGACACTTAAAGATTGCTATTTGTTGCTGATAATGCCAGATAATCGTTGATAAAGGCTCATAGTGTTTTAGAGCAGTCAAAGGCGCTTGACTGTAACCATTGATCATGAATTTTTGTGGCTAATTGTGGCCGAGACTGGCCAATCATCATGGTGACTGGTATTGATCCAAAGCCATATTGTCAATTCAAAGGCGCTATGAGGCATTCACAGTCTTATCTTCAACCGGCATGTTTTTCCTCGTTCCTCATGTGCAAGCATAGACAGACATAAGGCATGCAACGCATGTAAGATCATGAGCAAGTAAGGTCTAAGGGTTTCTGAGTACCCCTGGCCCTCCCTAGATTGGTGCCATGGGATAGATGACTTGCCATGACTTGCCCCAAGCTGGTGACCATTTCAGCACCATCTGGGTACCTCATAGTTCTGTTCCAGCCAGCTGTTTGGATGGTCAAAGCTTGTTGCTGTTGCCGATCTTTATCTTATCTTACAGCTACAACCGACACAGTCTCAATCATAGCTGGTTGGTGGTTTCAAATATTGTTTATAAGGGTTGAAATCACCAACCAGATAGGCTATAGTTTCAATCATAGGCAAAACTGTTTTGATTATTTTCCCAAACGTAGTTAGTACTCGTAACAATTGGTTGGTTGACTTGCGCATTTTTTGCATAGGGGTGGTTCAACCACCAACCAGTAGGCTATAGTTTCAAAAGAAACCGACTTTGCCTCGTCTAGAGTCCGCAAAGTGTTGGACTTGGACGAAGGACAACGCCCTTGGCTTATGATGTATCCCATTGAAACAGCGGAAACTTTTGGCAGGGTATCAACAGACCGCCAAGAGATGGGTTTGTCGGAAAATGGTGGCTATGGGTCTCAATCAACTACGCAAAAACGGATGGCTGAACATCCAAACGATGCAGATGTGGTCAGTTTTCGATGCTTTCACAGCTGGGACATTGGACCCAAACTGAACCCAATGACAGGGGTAAGCCCAGCTATTAAAGATGAGGGACTGATCTGAGCGCCTGAGGTGTGGAGGCACCGGCGGAGACCACTTCCCCACGTGATGGAAGTAGAGAAGGTGGCTGGGGCCCCAGGCAATCTGGGGACATGTCTTGACCAGCAAAAATGAAATGCATCTGACGAATTGATCGTTTCTCTCGCCATCCGTCACTGTGACAATGGTCAGTCAAGAGATGTCAAGAGCCATTATGAATGGGTGGTGGTTGGGAACTAAGGGGCCAGGGGTATCCCCATGGCTAAAGGGGTAGCCACTTGGATCTGCCAGTGGCCGAACCAAACGGTGGACCATTCTTAGCCATTGATAGTGGTAAAGCGGATGTCAATGAAGATTCACAATCGTCACTGCGGATTCCTTTCCTTCCCCGCAGGGGAACAGCAAAATCTATCTCGCTGGGGTGCTCAGGAGCTCTGGCTAAAGCTCAACCTGAAATCAGAGCTGAGACTGCAGAGAAGGACATAGCAAAAATGCGAGTTTCCATATAAGACACGTCCAACTTCCAACACAAAATGATGACTTGCTGATCATCAACCATCATTTGCTGCCAATGAAACATCAATGGACGATTATGTTTGTAGCAATGCTCCCCCAGCTGAGCCAGCAGATTCCAAGTGTACCATGCACCAGCCAAGGTGGGGACCCCAAGGGTGGCGGTCTTCATAGTCACCAACTTAGCTAAGCAAGGACTAGGGGTTCCCACCTTGTGGGCGAACTTGATGAAACGACTGGTGGATGGTTTGAAAGTTAAATCGGCGGATTTCTCCAAATCTGGGATGGAACCCAACGATTCCATGGATCTTTTCTGCTTATGTCCACCTCCCATGAAGTTACTGTATACATATGGGTGTTTCTCAAGCCATGGGGGACCCCCGCAACATCCCTAAATTGTTTGTTCTAGATGATCTACGGGTGATTTAGGGGTCTGCCAATTTGAGAAGCCACCATATCAGACACCAGTTGAAGTCAACCCGGAAGAAGTGAAGGACCTCGTTGCCAACAGGAATACCCCTCATCATTTGTGTAGCCGATTGTAGCCATTATTTCGGGCCACTATAGCCATGATCACCACCATTTCAAGCCATTATAGCCGTTGTCACCGCGATTTGAAGCCATGAAAGCCATGATTCATAGCTATCTCACAACAGGATGCTCTCCGCATGCGTTCCTATCTGCTTCCTGAGGCGCACGTTGCCGGGTGGTGGCTGTGATGAGACGATCGCCATCCGGATCGCATCAGGGGAGGGTCCCATGGGAGCAGCTGAATCACTTGACTATCCAGCAGCTTGAATAGGATGTTACCAATGATGCTTAGTGGGAATAATGAATCATTGTACAATTGGATGTTGATAACATCATTAAGCATCATAAACCTTCATTAATCATTATTCTCCACCAGGATTGTTTCTTGAGAACCATCGTGAAAAGCTGATTCCGGGATATACACAATGAGCACAGGCATTCTTTCATCATCATGGCACAGGGTTGCTTCACCATCTGCAATACCAGAAAAAGGGTTGAACATCTATATAGCAGCATTTAACCATCAAAGATGGTGGCAGGAAAATCAATATTTGTTTTGTTCTACAGCAAACTGAGAAGCTGCAGATATTTCACCATTGCCATTTTGCCTTTCGGAATGGTATTTGCAGTGCAAGGCTATTGAGTTGGAGCAACAATGTTGGATGCTCACGCGCTTTTGTTTTTGTTCATAGATTGTTCAGTGGTTCAAATGAACTATACTAGAGTGTATAGTATAAACATGTATAAACCCATCATATTCGTCATACACTATTGATAACATAGGGTTGCTGTTGTTTAAATAAAGTCAAGCTTTCTCATGTGTTTCCCAAACACATTTTGTAAATTGATTTTGCCTGCTTTTGAAAACACGTGCACTCATGATTGCTTGTGATTGACATATGTGATGAAAATTATGCGATATATCATCACGTTGCCATAAACATGAATTCGTGCATGTCTATGTGGATGACTGCAATCAACATGATTCATGAGCTTATATTATGATTTTTTTGGCTGGCTGTGCCTTCAAACACATGAGTACTCAGATGGGAAACAGTTGCTTCCGTAACTGTTTCTTGGAATTTTGAATATTCTTCAATCTGGGAACCAGCTGAAGGTGGATAAACAACAGAATGAAGTCATTTATCCACCAATTTTCCTTCAATGTTCCTTGGGAAACAGTTCTGTTTTCACGGATGTTCCATCCTTCAAACGCTCAGTTGGTGGATGAACCCAGCTGACCAAGGCCGCAAAATGTCGGTGAGATTGTCGCCATGGCAAGAGATTTCGAAGGTGCCGCGACGGTGCTGCATGTGAGAAGTCCAACATGTGCCTGATTGCACGATGTTCACTCTGGTGAACTAACCTGGCAATGGAAAATCCACCAGTTATAGCTGATTTCCAAGCGGGTTTTCCGAACAAATGGTGGATTTTCCATTGCCATGTTAGTTTACCAGAGGGTAGCTTCCAGGTGTGAGCAAAATATGAGTGCATGATGTAGCTTCCTGGATCTCAGTGTAGTCTTTTTGGACTCTACGCATCCGCAAAACTGTGATTTTTAGCTTCCAGGTTCGTGCACCGGAGAGCATAGATGATTATGAATAGTTACTCTGCTTGGTGGTTTGAAACATGTTTTTTTGTTCCCTTGTCATGATTAACAAATGGTTGGTTGACTAATATTTTTCATAGGGGTTGAAACCACCAACCAGCTTCTGGCATTAATGATTCAGTATTAGCCATTGAATAAGCATTGCTCATCATTGGCTGTAGATGGTTCTGGATGGTCTGAGATCTTATGATTCATTCGAAAGTATGAAACAACCATTATTCACCATTGGTCATGAATCATGGAATTCCAAATGACACTTATGATTCTTTCCATAGTATCTAATGATTCATTCATTTCTTCACCATTGGTTATAGATGGTTGCGTCATGATTTTTCACCATCCCGGCCCCACCTGGGTCTCCATAGTAGACACGACGAAGCACGTTCATGGCTATGCTGTATACTCTGTACCTTCAGGAAGCAGTCGATCGACCAGCTCGTTTTATGGGTGCTCAAAGCCCACTGTGCAAGTGGTGTTGTTGGGATTGTTGGCGTCAATGATATCAACACATGAAGATGCAACGGTTTGGATTTGTAGACGTTACATCACCAATATATAAATAATTCTTTTCCTGTATGGGTATATACCTGCAGTTCTTACGGGTATATGGCAGTTTCTCAACATAGGGGAACCCAAAATTCGTGGTCTATCACTATAAATGGTTAATAAAGTGGATGATACCCAGGGATACGCCAGCCATTAAGAAACCACCATATGATGGTTGGTAGCCCCTCAGGTCTCCTCAAAATCCAACCAGTTGGATCAGTGAAGGAAACAACCCACACAGGCGCATGCATATACATACAGATGACATGTAGATATAGGCATATGCATTTATATGTTGTTTTTTTTCAAATATTTATACAAATATATATCAGCAAAACCAAAAAGGGGTTTAGATCGTAGGGGTTTAGATTTG
>VSDK01012897.1:181865-266742 GCA_009767595.1 Symbiodinium kawagutii | reverse complement strand
ATTGAAACAAAACAAAAGTTTAGAGCGGGGATGGTTATGATTGATGTTTTGAGTAAGTATGCAGTTGTAGTGCCAGTAAAAAGTAAAGATGCCCCAGATGTCATAGCGGGAACAATGGAAGCATTGCAAAAAATGGGTAAGACACCGGAGATAATTTACACAGATGATGAAAGGGCAATAGCCGGTGAAGACTTCAAGCAAATGATAGAAGATAAGGGAATAGAACTATACAGAACTAGAGGTCATCCGGCTTTTGCAGAGCGTTTCATTAGAACCTTTAAGGATATGTTATTTAAAAGAGTTGAAAATGATGAAAAGAAAGGTAAAGAAAATATTCAATGGACTGACTATATATTTGAGATAATGCTTACCTACAACAATAAAGACAAACATAGTGCAACAAATATGACACCCAATGAAGCAAGAAAGGACAGAAATGAACTGAAGGCAAGAGTGAGCGTAGCAATGAAAGCAAGGAAGGATAAAATCTATCCACAAGTCAATGTCGGTGATAAAGTTAAAATCATTAGAAAGAAAGCAATAACAGAAAAGGAGCGAACCAGTCACTTTTTGAAGGGTGAATATGTAGTAGAAAGCATTAGCAAAAAACTAGGCCAGACCTACTTTAAAATGACTGACTACCCCAGACCGCTTATGAGAAGTGATATTGTAAAGGTGTAATTTCTTAACCTTATAGAATTTTCCTGTAAAATTTATAGTTAAAGAAAAAATAACTTTATAAAATATATAGTATTATTATATGGATAAATTTGTTGAAAAACATATTAGAGACCTGAAAAAAATAAAAGCAACCAATGTCACTGACAAAACTACACAAGCAACTAAAAAGAGAATAGACCAAATCATCCAACTTTACACCAATAGAAAAATTGCTAAAATTGCAACCGCTGAAAGTCTGATTAAAGGACTACTATCCACCAACAAAAAAACTTATGACAAAGCATTTCAAAAGTTTAAGGACAACATTGATAAATGGAAAGGCTCAGAGACATTAAGTAAGAGACTGACTGAAGCAAAGAAGAGGAAGCAGAAAAGAACATATTTTGTTGAATACCTGATTTATTGGTATTACAAGGGTGATTTGAAAGAGAGTGGTATTAAACAAAAAAAGGCTTTCACTCATTTTGGTATCCATTACCTTAGGGTATTCAACAAAGAGTTAGAAAACCAACCTGAAAGCGCAACCATTACCATAAATGAAGAATTTCCTAAAGATATGATTGGTAAGAGAATTTTTAGATGGGAAAACGTTGAAGAAATGGGAAGAGGTTCTAAGCAAAATCCTGAATACCTAAAAGCCATTGAGCTGTTAGAAAATGATGATGACTTCAAGAATGAATATGAGATGATGAGAGTTCATTATGATAGCATTGGATGTATAAAAATTAAATCAGTTGAAGTTGTTAATGATAAGGGTGAAAAATACAATATTATGAATGAAAACCTTACCAATGCAGATGAGAATGTAAGCATTTACCACACATACATCCACACATCTTTAAACCCAGACGCTGACACCATCAAGAGAGCAATCAATAAAGGCCACTATATAAAAAACCAATGTTGGGTTAATTGCTTAATGGATTTTTATAAAGATACATTGATGAGTGACAAGAAAAAACCTGAAAACAGATTGACTATAGAAAGGATTAGTCAAATCATTGGCAGAGATAATTTTACAGAAAAAGGTGCTTCAATCAATGAAATGGCTCAGGTGTTTAAAGAGTTTGGTATTCAAGCAAGAATTTTTACTTTTTTCAACAAACCAATTTTAAAGTATGACCCACCTAAAAGAAATCATAACATCAAGACATTTTACGCTATGGTTAAAAATTTTCATATCTACACACTAAACCACGACCTTAAAAGCATTCAACAAAAACAAGATTTGGATAAACCAATAGTTAAGGCATCAACTGACTTTTACATAAACAATAAAGAAAAGCCAACATACTATAAAATGATTGAGAATGTTAATGACATCATTAAGTTAGAACTAGAGGATGATGTAAAAGAAGTCTATTTAGTTATGAAAGACAACAATTTAACCAAGGCACTTTTCGACTTAACCAGAAATGGCTATGAACCTAACATTCAACACCAAATTAATGGCATTACCAGTATCAAAATGAAATTTAACAATATCAAATACACCATCAAAACTCAGAACCTTTTGGTTGATAGTTGTGATGGATGTATTACCGTCGGGACAGAACAAATTTATAACAATATGCAGTTTGCTTTTTTTCACCTTAATAAGGTTACATTAAATCCTAGCCATAAATCCTATTATAGTGACATTGACTTAAAAATATTGAATGAAAGTAGGACTATTGTCCCCTGTGGCCTTTTTACTTGGGATGCTAAGGAAGTCCCTAAGGACATTGCAGAAATTGATTTATCGAAAGCTTTTACTAGCAGTTTCATTAACATCTTAAAAATTGGTATCTTTACGCAGTTTGATGTTTGGAGAAAGTTTGATGCTACAACAATGGATTTTCAACAAATGCCTGACTTAACACTTTACTATGTAGAGGTTAAAAGTGTATGGTTTTCGAAAATATGTTTTAACAAACAATACAACATCATTTATGGTGAGGTGCTTAAAAAAATTATCAAGGAAAGAGGAATAGTAAAACTAAATATTATTGCTTACAAGTCTCCATCCAAAACTGAAGATGTTGATTATAAGGGAGCCATTGATGAAGTTAAAAAGGTTAAAATATCAGATGACCCAGATGAAGACAAAAACCTTAAAAAGTTAATTGCTAATGTTACAATTGGATTGTTGGAAAAGGGAGGAGCAACAGATAAAAAAAGTTTGTTGTTTAAAAACATTGCTGAGGCTTTAGACTGTCAGAGTGATTACGGTGGCAAGTTGCATAAAATCACAGAACAGGAAATGGTGGAAGATGATGAGGGAGATACATATGAAGGTGATGAAACAAGAAACCATTACATTTTGAATATTAAGGATACTGCTGAATTAGTCAATGGTTTTAGGTATATTAAGGAATTGCTTTTGCAACAACATAACTTTACAATGTATGAAGCATATAATAAATTGAGATGGAATGACATTAATATGTATAGTGTCAAGACTGACGCATTTGTCATTGATAGTAAGGATGTTGAAAAGGCAAAAACACTTTTAAATTTTCATAATGACATTGGAGGATGGAGAGTTAGCAAATATGGTGATGATATCATTTTACCCCTTCAAAGGTATGAGCTAGTTAGAAATGAAATGATTGATATACCTACTCTAGAGTGCAAAGAGTTACTTATAAAAGATGAGTATGATACTGATAATATCATTGAAGTCATTAAGGAAAACAATCCTGTCATCATTACTGCTGACTTTGCCGGAAGCGGTAAGAGCTACATCTGCCAAAAAATGGTTGATAAAGGTTACAAGGTTATGTTTGTAACACCTACCAATAAGTTATTGCAAGAATTTGAAGGTGAAGCCATAACTGTAAATAAGTTTTTTGGAATATCATTTGGTAGTAATAAATTAGAGCCATTTGATTACGCAGATTATGATGTAGTGGTATTTGATGAGATTTACTTTTCTAATGCTAGCACCTATTGGAAAATTAAGCAGTTCATAGAGCACAATAAGAAGGACAAAATTATTATTGCTACCGGTGATGGTAAGCAACTTAAGCCAGTGCAAGAATTAACTAACACCAGAGACCACGAAGAATACACCAATGAAATTATTGAAAATATTTTTGATTATAGAATTAACTTGAAGATATGTAAAAGACTACACACTGATGAAGATAGAGCAAAACTAAACAATATTAAGACTGACATTTTTGTAAATAAATTATCAGTTAAGCAAATCATTGAGAAATACTTTTCATACACAGATGACATCACAGCATCACCTAATAACATTGCATTCTTAAATGATACCTGCAAGAATGTATCCAATGCCATTAGGAAGTTAGAAAATAGAAAGGGTGAATATTGTATAGGAGAAAGGCTTATCTGCAGAGAATATACTAAAACTAAAAGTTCAGTTTTTAATGTCAATTTTAAATACAAGATAGTTCATATTGGAGGGGATGGAATTATGACACTGAAAAATGTTAAAACAGAAATACTGCAATCATTACCCATTGAGAAAGTTAGACAATCATTTATTTTTGCCCACTGTTGCACTGCCCATTCAATGCAAGGTTCATCAGTAGATACTGACATAACTATCTTTGATTATAACCACTTCTTAGTTAAAAATTACCCTGAATGGCTTTACACCAGTATCACTAGAGCAAGGGATTTAAGTAAAGTGAAGTTTTTTAAATACAACAAGGATACTGATGATGAATTGAATGAAAAATTTATAATGAGTTATTTCGATAGAAAGATTGAAAATTACAAAATGCAAGATAGAAATAATAAATTTATTATACCTAAAGAAGGTTATGTTAATAAACAATGGTTTGTTGATAACATAAAAAATCAATGTAATTATTGTGGTTGTGGATTTAGCATAAGTATGAATAATGGCAATGTAAGCACTAACTTAACAGCACAAAGAAAACAGAATGAACTACCACATACCTTAGATAATATCATACCTTTTTGCAAAAGATGTAATTGTAGTTGCAAGTAGTTATTTAATGAAAACTGATTTTTCATTACATAATATTTTTCTAGTAATAATATACTTAAAGAAATATTAACTATATTAATTAGTGAAATGTTATTTAATTATAGCAAGTGTGAATGCTGTAAAAATCATAAGAAGGATGTAAGTTTTACATTATATAATGTATTACCAGCAAATGTATGTGATAAAATCAGTGAATATAATGTATATTGTAATCAATGCTGTATCACTAGAGACCTAGAAACATTCTTTGTTAAAGAACATAGAGACAAAGAATATACAAAATTTCAGTTGCAATTGAAATTCTTTATGAAACATCAACAGAGGTTTCCAATATGTTTTTACTGGAAGATTGCCAAAAAATCATATGAGAAACAAGTTGATGAATTCTTCAACGATGAAGATTTAATTAGAAGATTTAATGGAGCAGACAAGATTAAACCAATCAAAGCATTTGTCAAGAAAGGCCGTGATTTGTGTGAAGCGATTGACTGGCATTTATTCAGCAAAGATAAATTAGAAGAAATATTCAATGAATTTGGTGTATGTAAGCGCAGTGTAATTACATATTATAATAAAAAATACAGAGTATCAATATTGCTTAATTTAGTTTTTTGGGAATATATTTATGCAATAATTGGAAAGAAAAATATGAAATATATTGAAATAGATGATATTGAAAAATACTGTGATGACATATTTTATAAAATTACCCCTGATGAAGAATATTTTAATTCATAATTCTAATAAAAACAATTTATTAGATTTATGATTTTAATTCAATAATATTTTTTTTGTAAAATATTGTTTCTTAAAAAGGGTTTAAAGAAATATTACCTTAATATAGTAAGAGAAAAATGAGCCTACTAAATTATTCTAAATGTATTGAGTGTAATAAGAGTAGATGTAATAAGAAGATGGTATTATGTAATGTTTTACCTGTTAATATTTGTAATATGATAGGTGATTATGTCAATGATTGTTGTAGATGTAAATGGATGCAAGAGAATGAAAAACACTTCTTTAAAGATTTCAAAGGTGAGATGAATGACAATACTGAAGCATCAAATCAATTAGAATTTTTAAAAATGATTAAAAAGCCACTAATAGGCAGACTTGACAGAATTAAGGATGATAGAAATGACAAAAAATTCAAAAAAGAAATTGATAGAATACTTGACAAACAAAATGTAAAAGATAAATATGTATCTAACAAAATGGGCTTACAAGCATTGAAATCATTTTGTAAGAGAGATAGTAGTGATATTAAAATGATTGTTTGGGCTTTTGTTTCTAAACAGAGAATTAATACTATTTATAGCCCTTTCTTTTACAGTAATGAGAACACTTTTACTTTTAGAGATAGAGAATATGTAAGAAGTGATTTGTATAAACAATTTATTATTGAATATGTTGATGACTTGATTGGTGATGATGAACAGTATTATGACATTGAAGGGATAAAAGCCCATATTGATAATATTTTTAAGGAAACATAATTCTAATAAAACTAGTTTATTAGAATTATGATTTTAATTTTACCATAATTTCAATGATAATAATTTTACATAAAATAATATTTCTAGGAATAAAATTTAGTTAAAGAAATATTAGGATTATAATATGATGGTTTGGGATAATAACCATCCCCCCAGTGATGATTTTGATGATTATTGAATGAGCCCCCTCGCCTTTCATTTATCCAACCAATGATTTTACAACAAAATAATTTTATGATAAATTATTTTGGTGAAATTTATGGTATGGCGCCTGAGCGCACCGTAGGATGAAAGTTAGGCGAGGGGGGTTCTAACTATAGCATTGGAATACCATTACTGACACTTGTTCTCCAATACATGCCTGTATAAGCCAGTGTCTACATCTTCCGCAAATGTTAGACATGATTTAGCATTACTATTCCTTACGCTTAGTGACCCTTTCTGCCAGCCGCTATCAGCCATTATCAACCAGTATCATCCATTTTGAGCTGTTTGATTATGTATTTGAACGGTTATCAACACTTTTTACCGTCATTGAACATTCATACTGCTTAATCATTGCGGTTTGTCATGGTTTGTCATTCTTCGGACCAAGCACCATCAGCATTTACACCGACCGGGGAAACCACTATCAAGCCTCAACTACGAATGGCAACAATTGTCGCAACACATCAACCTTAACACTTTAACAGCTATCAACCACAATTAACTATAACTACAGTATCTGTTGTCAGCCACGATCAACCCGTAGTAACTACCAATCATGCAGCTCCATAATCTTGTAGTCATATACAGTCTAGGTTTGGACCATGCAAGCACAAGCGAACCAAAACCCAATTGCTTCACTCCCCATCCACACGGATTTGGGGGGTTGCAAGCCTCACAACATCACCAGCCTCAGCAAACCATAACCAACCATAACCAACCATAACCAATCATAACCAACCATAACCAACCATCCAACACCACGTGCTTCTCAAGTCCTGGGATCCCTGGGATCCCTGGGATCCTCACTGGGATCCTCACTCGATTTCAGCCTTGGCTCCGGCTTCTTCCAATTGCTTGACTGCATCCTCAACAAGCCACCCAGCTGTGCCAGCTGTGCCCGCAACTCCCAGGGGGTCGCCTCTCGGGGTCCACCAGTGATCAACCCTTATTGACCATTGTGAACCATTTGGGATCTCCAGAATGACATGGATATCTGTGTAGGTTTCTCTGACGCTGCCAGGATAGGTCCTCCCAATGTTTTACAGATTTGCCACACTTTTTTTTGAAACAACAAACTTAAGATTAACGGCAAGCTTGAAACACGTTTTTTGCTTTCGAACAAAAGCACTGGAAATGTCCTATCTTCCATCTTGATTGCAAGTCCCACAAACTTGATTGCCTCAGGTTTTTGCTCAAGAATGCACCAAAAAAGTGCAACATGTTACAAGCTTTGGACACATCGTTGCTCCAGAAAACAAGCACCAAGTCAAAAACATACGCAGGACATCTCTTTGTGTCCACGCGTAGGTTTTTCAAGCTACTTCTCCTGTTGAAGCACCCCTTTGAAAAATATTGGACAACCAACCAACCTTTGTTAATACGAGGGAAACAACACATGTTTAAAACCAGCAACTAGTTCATAAGCAGCAGTTTAGGAATCTAAACCAAAGAACAATCCATTCAATGGTTTACAGTTGGGGTAATAACGTGGTATAATAACATGGTTATACGGTTCTACGGTTTCTATGTTTACAGTTGGTTTAGGGGATCTAAGCCCGTGGTTTATAGTTGGGATAACCAACAACAAGGGTTGACGATAGCTATGGGAGATCCAGCCATAAACCACACCCAGTTTAGGCATAGCTAGTGATTGATCCTCAACTGTCGGGGGGTTATTCATATGGGACTTCAACAAATTGGAAACCCCAAATTTATGGATGGTTTATGATTCTAAATGGTTGATATTGGATGATTTGGGGGTACCCCTATTTTGAGAAACAACTATAATGAATCTCGCATTAGTGAGTAAAGTCAGAAACTATTCGTATACCCCCAAAACCTTTTATTTAGTGATTGATGGTGAATAGTCAAGCCTTGCTGGTTGATTTGTGTAAAATGGTCAAGAAGCTGGTTGATCAATACTTCACCCTAGTACCGCGGTAGACTTATGTTTAACAATGGTTAGAGTATGGTAAACAGCAAGGGATCAATGGTAAACACAACAGGGGATCAATGCTGACAATCGTAGAACACATACAAACGATGAGAGCGATGGGGGCACCCGTAAACTATCCCCGAAAATGACAATCTTATTGGTGACACCATCCAAGGGTGCCAACCCTTATCTGTGCCTCTGGGGGTTGGAGATCCCAAATGATTTCGTGTCTTTTCTGTCTGGCAACTATGAAAGTTAGTGTGAGAATCAATTATCGAGTATGAAAAGTTGTTAGGGAGTGTGAATTCTACATAATTACCACTAGTGTTACCCATGACTAAACAATTCATCTCTCGACCAGCTCATCATCATAGATTAGCCAGGTTGGACTATGGTTCGAAGCTATGACTAACCATAGGTTAGCTGTGATTAGCTACGACTAAGCATTGGTTAGCTATGATTACCTATGACAAACCAAAGTTTGCCTATGACTAAAGTAGCATGACTCATCAGCCATGTTCAGCTCAGCAGCTTGTCAACCTCTCGGGGGAGTCCTTTCAAGGCCTGGAGGTAGCCGCCATGATCACAACAAGTAACGTATGTATCCAAGTTCGCCACGTGATGACGATATGTCTAAGCATTGGTTCATGTGAAGTTCATATCAGTCTATAGTTTGAGAAATGTTGTCATACATAAAATTATAACCACTTTTTGGCAGGGTCACTGTGAATTTTGCAGCTTGAAGCGAGCATGAACGGTCCTCGCACACCTCCTTTGGCTTGCCCTGACAGGAGATGCCGGGGAATCATATGGAGCCGGTCCTAACCTAAACGAAGCGTGTGATTCCTATGTCATGCCAGCTGTTATAAATCTGGCTTCCCCCCAACGTATTAGCCAAAGGCTACCTGGTTCATAGGAGCTAATTATTAATTGCAAGCCATGAGATTTCACGACATATGAACCAACTACCGAACCGCAACCAAACACGAGTTTTGATGCTGCTCAAATGGTTTGTTCAAACTTCGGATGCAATAGAGCTAATCATTTCATTATGCGACTGTTCGATATAGATGCATTGTAGATATATACAGTCAGCAAGGCTGCTAAGCCACTATATTTGGAGTGAGGTTTGTCAACCTTTGTCAGGTTTTGCTGTAAGGTTCATTTTGGTGCAACAATAACCAGCATAACTAGGGGCCAGAAAAACACGTTTTTTTTTTGGCACCATCGCAAGCTATCCAAACTGGCCACGATGAAAGATCCGCACCCTTTTCCGCACACTATTCCCGCCCTGGCTTTCCATTGGTTGAACGCCAGCAAATGACCCTTGCTTTGTAATCCAACTCTTGATGACAGAACCCACCTGTGCCCCATCTTTAAGGCTCGTTACATGGCAACTTGCAAGATCCAAAGCCAGCATTGCGTGGTGCTTGGGATTGCATGGCCCCTGACAATCACTACTCTTGGAAATCCCACGACTCATTGTCGCTGTGAATGCTGGGCAATCAACGAAAACACCAATGTTTCAAGGTCCAAACCTGGACCATCCAATCACCAGCATGAATCGGCAGCCTTAGTTAGGCTGTTGAAACCAAAGCATCAAAGTTATCTTAAACAGTTGCCTGTCAAAACAATCAGCCTCCTGGATGATGCAATGGAGCGAATGCATGTTGAAACTTCAGCTATCGAGCTCTGACCGAACTGATCAGTTGGTTGTAGCCGTTGTAATTCTCACGGGTTAGACATAACTCACATATACAACCATAAACTATTAATGAAACCACAGGAGATATTTGTTCTATACACATGGGGAACGAAGAGAAGCAATAACAAAAACCAACAACGTATGACAACAGTTTAAATCAATTACTGGTTTTAACAATGGTATATTAACCAACATTTCTAATAGAATCAATACCAATTGACCAATTGATCACAGCAACTTCTATGTTAAGCAATGCAAACCAATTAACCAATGATATGTTAACAATTTCTTGCTGTTCATTGACCAATCTCATAGCTACAGCAACTGTCCAACACTCGCGCCTCGATGAACTTTCCAGGGTTGTCGGCCAAACCCTTCGCCTGGCGTGAAGCTGCGGCTCGATGGGTGTAGCATGCTGCGATTGCTTCAGTTATCTGGGTCCATGGTTGGCAGTGATTACTTTAGGGTTATCTAATAGTTATCCAATAATTAGCAATGCTAGATGAATGGTCAAGAACACTTGAATATAAAAGGGGAACAGTATCTAATTTTTTGCAAGTTTCTGAATAGTAATGGCAGATAAAAATGCTTAGATGAGCTGCCAGTTTTAGTTAAAGGTATTTAGTGCTTAAGTTTTCAATCATCCTGATCAAGGATTTTTCATCATGGTCATGCTTAATGGACAGGTAGTAACCAGCTAAGTCTCCATTGCAAAAGGATATCAAAGCAAGGCTTCGTAACCATTATGGATAGTAGATGCATATCAACAAGCAACCATCAGTTTTACTTTGAATAGGTAGGGTAGCTTCTTAACCGCGATTTGTTAAATCTCCCTACCTGCTCATGGTTTAGCATCATTGCTATTACGGGCTATAATAAACGGATAGATTTGGGTAGATTATCTTTATGTCAGTGGATCTACCGTTAATCAAAACCCATGGTCCCACTTCATGATACTTCTGGAAGTTGACCAGTCCAGTCTATGGAGCTGTTGGCACTCATAGCAGGTCTCAGCAGTTGAATTGGCGGGCCCCAAAAACGGGTCTATGCTCAGGAATCATTAGCCATCATCAACATCTAGTGGACATACCACTGCTGTTGGTGGCTGCGTCCAGTTCATCTCTTGATTCTCTGATACCCGACTCACTTCATACAAACATTCATCTTGGAACAACTCTTCCTAGTGCGCCACAGGCATGAAGTATCGATGTGTGTCTTGCCATCTCAAACCACTGGATTCCTTCAAAACCATGGAGTGCAGGGTCGTGTGGAAAACTCCACATCTGCAAATACTACTATTCTGACCAGCAGATCAGGCCGCATGCCATTCTATTCCATTTTAGATTTCTTTATTCACCACTATTAACAGTCTTTGTCAAACCAGATCATCAACATACAGCAGCCTTTCTCAACCACCAAACAACCAGTTACTCAACCACTTACTCGGCCACTCAATCAATCACTTCACCAACCACTTAATCAACCACTTTATCAACCAACTAGTCAACCAGTTTGTCAACCACTTCACCAACCACTTAATCAACCAGTTCATCCCCACAGCAGGTCCCTCACAATTCATTCCAGCCCCCTTCCGTTGCAAAAGCCGCCTCCTTCAGGCCAAGTCCTGTGATCGCACGGAGGGCCTGATCGCGCCCCGTGGATTGCGCGGAGTTCAGAAACGTTGGTGAAGACACTCTGATAATCTAACAGATTTTATAGTGAATCACCAGGTACGCCATACTTATTGCAGGATTAGGTAACATTGAAAAAAATACTATAGTCTATACAAATCACCAAATTACCAGAAATTTGCACTGGAAAATCACCAGATTTTATAGTGAAACCCTGAAAAAAACATTGATAAATGGTGGATTATCCACTGCCAGGTTAGTTTGCCCAAGGGTAAATGGTGAGTCGAAACATGGTTCGTCAAAAACTAGTGTATGGCTGATGATTGGGTAATGAATGGTTTAGTAATGGTTGATGGATCGTTGTTGCATGGTCCATGAATGGCTGATGATGGCTGATGAATGGTTGATGAAGGGTTGATAATTGGTTGATGAACGGTTCATGAATGGCTGATTGGTTGATTCATGGTTGATGAAGGGTTCATGAATGGTTGATGAATGGTTGGTGAATAAATGGTTGATGATGGCTGACGAAAGGCTTGTGAACGGTTGATTTGTCGTTGATGAATGGCGGGTGAATGTTTTTAGAATTTAGATGAATGGTTTGTGAATGGTTGGTGAAGGGTTAATCAATAGTCAATTCATGGTTCCTCCATGGTAAATCACTGGTTGATGAATCAAAACTTCTTGAATTGCTGATGCATTCCTGAAAAATGTTGACCAGTTGTTGCTGAATGGTTCATACCAGTTCATGGCCAATCAATGGCTTTCTCATGGTTTGTGAGTGACGAACTTCATCGCTTCTCCGTGGTCAACCGCGTCAATGATGGTGCCTTGACTGGCGCGGTGGCAGCGGAGGCACCATGTCGCCTCCATCGCCGCCACTGGCCGTCGCTGAGAGAAGCCATGGGGTGCCAGGACAGGTCCCGTGGCGCCACGGCTTTGGAGGTCGCTTTCTCCACGGTGAAACTGCGAGGCTTCCACCCTGAGACCTGCGTGGACCCCCTTGTGTTTAATGCATGGACCCCCACCCAGCTGGGTACCTTGCTCCGCTTGCTCAGCATGGTCCTGCATGGTCCTTGCATGGGTAACTTGCTCCACTTGCTCAGCTAATTGGCAAGCGGTATGCACTGCTTCCAGGCTTCCGGAAATGCTTAGTCAGAGGTTCACTTCCACTGATGAATCGGGCTCATGATGGCAACTCAGTTCAGAAACCGGTGCCCTGTCACCTCAAACCGGTGCCCTGTCACCTCAATACTTGATCCAAGTTGGTACATCGAGATTCCTTCATTCCAAGCAGAAGAGCATAGTGCTGGGCGCCAATGCACCATGATCCACACTGATATTTTCGGTGAGTCTTGTTGCTTGCAACCCACACTACTTGTTTATGTCTACTACATCGTGATAATTGGCCATGAGCGATAACATGCGATAACCCTGGTTGGATCTTGTTGGAAACATTCGCCCTGGCGATTCGCATGACCAACAAGGCTCACCAAACTGCGCCACCACAAGGGGCCTTGATCACAGCAATCTTTTTCTCCTGAGGCTGGCGCAGCGGTTTCAAAGAGTGGCTGCCAGCAGCGGTGACCAAGTCTAGCGGTAAAAATCCACATTTAGCGACCAACTCTGGTGTTAAAAGAACCATTTTATCCATTTCCATGCTGTCTGAGAGTGAACCCGCCAGCGTGAATTCGCATGCAAAAGTGTCAAATAGTTGTTTGGCACACAGCAAATAGTGTTTAAAGAACAAACATGAACAAAAATGGCGGGCTGGCAAAAATAAGAACCGACACAAGTGGCAACACAGTCATCATCATTGGCAAAGATGGGTAATTCTGCCATATTCTGCCAACAGTAGAAAATACTAGGTAAGCCTGCCGCATTCTGCCAGAACAGCCAGGGTAATGCCGGATACTGTTCAGGAGCGGAAGTTTCAGCATTGGCTGGGCAAATTTCCTATCAAATCCATGATCCACTCGGCTGTCAACATGGGCCATTTCACAGCGATTGACCAACCATCAACGAGCCATCCATGAATAAAATCATGTACCATGAACGAAGCGTCAACCAGGCATCCATTGACTAGCAACTAGCCACCAGTTAAGCATCAGTTGACCATCAATCAACTATCAACTAACTATTGGTCAACCATCCATGGACTATCGATATTGCATCCATCAACCATGAGTTAACCATCAGTTGACTATCAACTTCAGCAACCAACTTACCACCTCAAAGAACTTCTTAAGGTAGGGGAGATCATGAATCACTAGTTAGCCACCACTAGTTAAGCAGTAGTTAGGTCAACCAACCAATCAAACCCCCCCTAATCAACCACTAATTCCTCACTAATTTACTAATCATTCACCACTAATGAACCACTAGTTGGCCAACCACCATATGTAAATTAGTGATTCATGAACCACTAATCAACCACTAATTAATCACATTAATCACTAATTTACCACTAATCAACCACTACTGAACCACGACTCGTTACATATGTCAACCCACCAACTCATCACCCACGCCGCAGCCGTCGGCACGTCCTTGGGCACCTCTTTGAGGACCACGTCGAACTCGGTCTTCTCAGGTGCCTCGGTCGGGTCGTCACGACGAAACGACGCTGAGGACGGTGGGTGGTGGTGAATGGCCAGTGATGGCTGAGGCTTCATGTTGGTTTCTGATTAGCGTAACCCCCCCTAAAGTAATGAAAATAGATGAAACCAACAGGTAGATACTAATCAGAAACCAACATTAAGGTGGGTTAGTGATGATGAATGGTCGCTGAGGATTCATGTGGCTTTCTGAATGGTCAGTGCTGAGGATTGGGTGATGGATGATTGATGACCGTTGAATGCTTCGGAATGGTCGATAATGATAATGATGGCTGGTTCGTTGGTAATTGACGATAGTTCATGATGTCTTATGTGCATAGAAACCTTAGTGATAGTTCCATGGTTGCTGGTCCATCATGGTCATGGTCCTGGTCCAACGGCCAGGCATTCTTGTGGACTGCGTAAGCGAAGTTCTGTCGGCCAAGAACTCTCCAGAGAATCATTGACCATCATTGATGATAAACGATCAGTAGCCATCATTGGCCATCACTCACCATCATAAACCTTCATTAACCATCAATAACCTTCATTCACTATCATAACTAATTAACCATCATTAATCTTCATTAGCCATCATGAACCATCAAGAACAACTGTCCACATCTATCAACCATATCTCTTGACCCGCTTGGGACCACCATTAGCAAATTGTGCCACCGCTGTCGTGTTGGAAAGTGAGCAATGTCCACATATCCAAGTGAGGTTTATCCGCAGCCATATTTCTGCTTGGCCTACCAGCTCTGGTGAGCCACCACAACCAACCAACCAAACCATCCGTGTTGGATGTTATTGGCATGTCCTTGTTAGCACTGAGCAGCTTAGCCAACCCTCAACTGCATATGAAGCAACCCACCATCAAGAACGAACCAACCAACTATTGACTGTTCTTATCAACCGGTGTTGCAGTTACAGCCTTTTTCACTACTATGACTAATTACTACTGCTACTAGAATTGTCGATGACCCCTATTGATGGTTGCTGGCTCCATCCCCAACAAAAAAGAGGTTGATACATCTTTCATTGTAGTGTCAATATTTGTATATTTGTATTCAAAGATATGTTTTAACCACCAGTGACCAACCATCCAACCATCGAACTAAGATTGTTGCTATATCACTTTTATACTGTTACCCTTTGTCTTAATCAACCCATAGATTATACCTGTTGATACTATGTATCACTGGTTATAACAAACAAGAACCATCAAAGGTTTACCAAGATTCGTGAACCATTCCTACGGACTATTCATGGTTGACCAACCTTAAACACCCATCAACTTCAAGCAACACCAACCAGATCCAATCATCACCAACAATTACCAGCAATCAACCCATCATTAACCAACCATTGACCAAGCATTGACCAACCATTAACCAATCATTCACCAACCTTCACCAGCCTTCACCAGCCCTCAGCAACCCAAACCCACCAATCACACCAAGCCACTGCTTCCTCAGCACCTCCGGCCGCGGGCGCCGCCATCCTTGGAGTGAAAGGCGCTTGGGAAATGTGAAGCATCGGTCAAGGTTTGGTTGGCTCATGGTTGGTAAATGATTGGTTAATGGTTGTTAAATGGTTGACTAATGGTTGATAGATGATTGGTTAATGATTGTTTAATGGTTGACTAATGGTTGGTAGATGATTGGTTTATGGTTGTTAAATGGTTGACTAATGGTTGATAGATGACTGGTTACTGATCGTTTAATGGTTGACTAATGGTTGGTAGATGATTCGTGAATGATTCGTTAATGATTAGTTAAATTTAATTAATGTTTAGTTGACGATGAATGTTCATGGTGGGTAAAATTAAGAATTGGTTAAGGTTGATGATTAGTCGACGACCATGATTAGTTAATCCTTAGTCAATGGTTAGTTAGTGGTTACAATCATGAATGAATAATGTACAGCTATAAATGACTATGCTGGATGGTTTATGAATGTTATATAAGTGGTGGTTGATGGGGGTGAACTAATGGTAGTTAATGAATGGTTGATGAACACGTAACTCACATGTAGTGCAATGTTTCACTCATGGTTGATGAAGGTTTGATGAGAGGTCTATCATGGCTAATCAATGGGTAGTGAATGGTGGATGAAGGCTTAATCGATGGACAATCATGGTTCCCCAATTATTAACCGACAGGCAGTAATAGTTTATCAAAGGCAAATCAAAAGGCAATGATGGTCAACAATGGCTCATCAATGGGTCACAATGACTTACATTCACCATCACTCTTGTAACTTGTTGATGGTTACTGGTGAGTGGTGGCTAATGGACCGCATCCTAGAGACACATTGACCCCCCAAAAAAATGTGTGATTCCTCCCGGAGCTGAATCTGTGACTGGAGGAATTGAGGTCAGTAATTTCGTTTCAACAACTGTGACAACAGTTGCACTTTTTACTCTCTTTGCCCTTCTCTGTCAACTAGCTTCTGGAATTGGTTGAGCGTAGGCAAAATCATGGCAATTATGAGGCGCCACTTGAATCAATATGGTCGGGCGCGGCACCAAGCTTTGTTGCTCTTTTTCTCGCGGCATTCTGTGTTCTCACGAGGAAGCAAAGGCCAGGTCGAAAGGCGGTCGCTTTTGAACGCCAGTATCACCCTAGCGTTTCAATAACCTATTGATGGCGCATCAAGTAATTGTTGAGTGGCTTGTCAACAGTCAATAGTTGGCTACTTTTGATGAATGGCGTTTGAATCACCAGTCAACTATTGATAAGCCATTCACTAACCTTTGCACAAGTCATCAACCTCTAGTCAACTTGTCAACCATTAGTTATCCATTGTTTTGCCACTAAACAACCATTAACTAACTACTGTACTTAGCCATTTCTTCCCCATGTCTAAGCCTCTAGATAATTAGTTATCCAGTAGCTAACTACCATTAATCAACCATCAACCCATTGATCAACCGATTTTAAACTGTTTATTAGCCACTGATCATTCATCAGCCATCACGAACCACCATGAACCATCATGAACCATCATGAACCATTCCAATGAACCACTATCAACTCTACAATAGACATTCATCAGCCATTAATCTACCATCCACTTATCAACCTTTCCAGCAACCATCCAACCACCCTAGCTGCCCTCGAACCGCCGCAGGTGACGGCGCTTTCCCACGGCTTCCAAGACACATCACGGCACCTGCAGAAGCGCTGGCGTCCACGTCAAAGGTCTCCTCAATGGCCTGGCCCAGTGAGCCGAGTCCATGGTGCTTATTGGTGGGGTCTCCTCACCATGGTTATCACCATGAGGAATGGCTATTCATAGGGGATCACAACCATAGGGGGATCACAACCATAGGGGATCACAACCATGAAGAAAATGATACAAAATGATACGCCAGGAACTATGGATTACCATCTTATAGTGATACTAATATTATTAAAACCAATGGTAATCTTCTTCAATACTTTCTTAAACTAATGGATGGTTTATGAACTATTACAAACCAATGGTAATCTATTATAAGAATAGTGGATGGGGTTTTATAATAGTGGATGGTTTATTAACCAAAAACTATTTGCTAAAATGGATGGTTTGTTAACCAAAAGTGAATGAATGGTGGCATTCCTATGTAGAGACACATGGTTGATGCTGGTTCATTAGTATGGGTTATCACCATGAAGAATGGCTATTCATAGGGGATCACAACCAATGATAGAGGGTGTACCAACCACATGGTGGTTTCTCAAGCCCCAGGGTACCTCAACAATGGACGGTTTATTACTGAAAGTCAGGAAAAAATATCCCTTATTTTGAGAAACCACCGCATGAATCGTGAACATTTTTCATCTGTTTGAATTGACCAGTCACTGTTAGTCTCATTCAGTGTCATGGTGAACAACAATGGTTAGTGAATTTACCAGTCATTCACCCGTTTATTCATTTGCACCCATGACAAATGAAGAAAACAAGTGGTGAAGAACCTAAAAATAAGTGGTTAGCAGTGAACACTAATCTATTACTTGGCTGGTCAGTCAATATTCAATCTTGGTGATTAATTAAATGGTTTGAATGATTAGTTTTCAGCATTCATTTTCTTTAGTCATTGGTGAACATATATGTTGGATAAGTCAAAATAATTCATGATTAGACTTATAATGATGGCTTAGCATATCATCAGCTAACCATTGACTAACTAATAGTGAATGAATGGTTCACTAATGGCTTGTTAACCCAGCAACTATTCAACTTCAATTAAGTAATCATTAGTTATTCAAAAGCCACTATCTAAGTATCAATAATTGGTTACTATTGTGACATGACTACTGATTGGTTATACTTTCTGTTTGGAGCATGGTTAGGGTTGATGGTTGATGATTAGTTGATGGTCAGCAATTTATGGTAAATGATTGGTTAGTCAATAGTTGATGATTGGTTGCTGATTGGTTAAGAATTAGTTATCTGACAAATGGCTAGTTGGTTTGTGGGGTGTAAATGGTTTGTTCATTCTAAATGAACAGTTTATGGCACACATGGTTATACTTAAATGACTACGTAATAGTGGTTCGTTTATGAATGTTGAATAGCTTAAAAATCATGAATGGATTGCTGCACCGCTCACCAATCAAACCAATCATGGTCGATGAACCTCCAATTGGTTTGATGGTTGGTGAATGATTGGTTCAATTCAAATTATCATTGGCAGGTTCTTCATGCTTGGTGCTTCACGCACTGGGTTCATGGTTGGTTCATGGTTGGCTACAAGGTGGCCCCCCCAGTTGTGACTTGAAGTATAGGGAGGGCCATTTCACAGTTATATCTACCATCAGCCTGGTAGTTACCCTAGTGAACTAACCCAACGACTAGGGCCGCTGGTGAACGGGGCCCGGTCCCTGGTAAGCTCAACGGTTCATGGTTTGCTGAGCTCACCACGAGCCTCCCGTGGTGCGGGTCGGTTGCGCCTTCACCAACTCAGCTGCCTCGGTCAGGGTCAGGCCTTTCAGCTGCTCGACGATGTCATCCACCTGGCAAAAGATGGGGAAGGGGAAGGGCTACGGGTGGATGGACGCAAGGTGGATCTATGGTTGGATGGATGGTTGGATGGATGGTTGGATGGATGGTTGGGTGGATGGTAGGATGGATGGTTGGATCGATGGTTGGATGGATAGTTGGATGGATGGTTGGGTGGATGGTAGGATGGATGGTTGGATCGATGGTTGGATGGATAGTTGGATGGATGGTTGGGTGGATGGTAGGATGGATGGTTGGATCGATGGTTGGATGGATAGTTGGATGGATGGTTGGGTGGATGGTAGGATGGATGGTTGGATCGATGGTTGGATGGATAGTTGGATGGATGGTTGGGTGGATGGTAGGATGGATGGTTGGATCGATGGTTGGATGGATAGTTGGATGGATGGTTGGGTGGATGGTAGGATGGATGGTTGGATCGATGGTTGGATGGATAGTTGGATGGATGGTTGGGTGGATGGTAGGATGGATGGTTGGATCGATGGTTGGATGGATAGTTGGATGGATGGTTGGGTGGATGGTAGGATGGATGGTTGGATCGATGGTTGGATGGATAGTTGGATGGATGGTTGGGTGGATGGTAGGATGGATGGTTGGATCGATGGTTGGATGGATAGTTGGATGGATGGTTGGGTGGATGGTAGGATGGATGGTTGGATCGATGGTTGGATGGATAGTTGGATGGATGGTTGGGTGGATGGTAGGATGGATGGTTGGATCGATGGTTGGATGGATAGTTGGATGGATGGTTGGGTGGATGGTAGGATGGATGGTTGGATCGATGGTTGGATGGATAGTTGGATGGATGGTTGGGTGGATGGTAGGATGGATGGTTGGATCGATGGTTGGATGGATAGTTGGATGGATGGTTGGGTGGATGGTAGGATGGATGGTTGGATCGATGGTTGGATGGATAGTTGGATGGATGGTTGGGTGGATGGTAGGATGGATGGTTGGATCGATGGTTGGATGGATAGTTGGATGGATGGTTGGGTGGATGGTAGGATGGATGGTTGGATCGATGGTTGGATGGATAGTTGGATGGATGGTTGGGTGGATGGTAGGATGGATGGTTGGATCGATGGTTGGATGGATAGTTGGATGGATGGTTGGGTGGATGGTAGGATGGATGGTTGGATCGATGGTTGGATGGATAGTTGGATGGATGGTTGGGTGGATGGTAGGATGGATGGTTGGATCGATGGTTGGATGGATAGTTGGATGGATGGTTGGGTGGATGGTAGGATGGATGGTTGGATCGATGGTTGGATGGATAGTTGGATGGATGGTTGGGTGGATGGTAGGATGGATGGTTGGATCGATGGTTGGATGGATAGTTGGATGGATGGTTGGGTGGATGGTAGGATGGATGGTTGGATCGATGGTTGGATGGATAGTTGGATGGATGGTTGGGTGGATGGTAGGATGGATGGTTGGATCGATGGTTGGATGGATAGTTGGATGGATGGTTGGGTGGATGGTAGGATGGATGGTTGGATCGATGGTTGGATGGATAGTTGGATGGATGGTTGGGTGGATGGTAGGATGGATGGTTGGATCGATGGTTGGATGGATAGTTGGATGGATGGTTGGGTGGATGGTAGGATGGATGGTTGGATCGATGGTTGGATGGATAGTTGGATGGATGGTTGGGTGGATGGTAGGATGGATGGTTGGATCGATGGTTGGATGGATAGTTGGATGGATGGTTGGGTGGATGGTAGGATGGATGGTTGGATCGATGGTTGGATGGATAGTTGGATGGATGGTTGGGTGGATGGTAGGATGGATGGTTGGATCGATGGTTGGATGGATAGTTGGATGGATGGTTGGGTGGATGGTAGGATGGATGGTTGGATCGATGGTTGGATGGATAGTTGGATGGATGGTTGGGTGGATGGTAGGATGGATGGTTGGATCGATGGTTGGATGGATAGTTGGATGGATGGTTGGGTGGATGGTAGGATGGATGGTTGGATCGATGGTTGGATGGATAGTTGGATGGATGGTTGGGTGGATGGTAGGATGGATGGTTGGATGAATGGTTGGATGGATGGTGGGATGGATGGATGGATGGTTGGCTGGATGGTTGGATGGATGGTTGGATGGATGGTTGGATGGATGGTTGGTGAATAATGGTTGTGAATGATGGTTGGTGAATAATGATTGTGAATGATGGTTGGTTAGTCATAGTTGGTGAATACAATCTGTTGGTTCATGCTTGGTTTGTCATAGTTCACCATGACCACCACCGGTGAGCATTGGTGTATGGCTGAATAGGCAGCGAACATCTTTGAGAATGCCAAGTGTGGCTAATGTTGGTGCTGGTGAGCAATGGCTAATTGAGGGTCAGTGGTTTTATATGATGAATGATGATTATGAACCACCTAATACCACCTGCAGCCAACATGCCCTGGTGGCGGAACCAACCAGCTTTGGTCAATGGTTGGTGGTTGATTGGTAATGGCTGATCGAAAATATGGGCTCATGTCTAATGATGCTGAATGGTTGCTTAATGGCCAATGTTGATGGTTGGTTTCATGGTTGGCTCACAGCTAATGATTGTTGAACCAACAGTTGCGAAAAATGATCAACAACGGTTTATGCAATTGACTGCATCATTCTACCTTTTGGTGTAGTTATCTCAACAACTGCAGCATTTGCATACTGACCATGCATTAATCACTCCCGGGAAAAAAACGAGACTGATGTTGGGTGGACATTATGGCCCTGGACGCAGCTGTACCCTCCATAGTCGGCATCTTTCAATTGACTTTGCGGGTTGCCTCATGTTGTCCCCCTGTGAACCATGAATCTAGTCTGAATGGTCAGCTGTCGTACCAGTGAATCTCCAACTGATCAATCAGTAGCCCCCATACTTAGCCTTCAATCAATGATTCACCATCATTGGTGTCCTATCATGGTGCATCGATGGTTATGATGGTGAAGCAACCAGTTTCACCATGAACGTTCACGAAGTTTCAGTTCTTGGTGTCAACAACCGAAACTATTGATCTCGGGGAGCTATAGGTAAGTACCGGGGTTGGCGTCTAAACACTTACATTGTTGATGGCAAAAATCAATGGGATGTGAACCATCATGATAGCTGACAATCATCATTGGCCCTTAATCATCGAGGTTGGCTCCTAGCCAAAGATTATTGTGAGACTTTGAGATGGATTTATTGGTGATACCGATACCCATTGATGAGAATTGTATACCGATAGGCTGGAAAATTAGCAATAATCGTACCTGAACCATCATATCAATCGTCATTGCAGTCATCATAGCCTAGCAACTTCGATACCCAAACAGCGTTGCCAATAAATACTGATAGTCATCGTTTCCAATCATCATGCCCAACGTTCATCGTACCAAAAATAGATGTTATTGGAAACTTCGTCAATCATACCAACAGTTGTTTACCCATTATCGTTGATGATCCCCTATTATTAACCATGATAATCCCCTATTACACCACCTTTTAAAACCACCAACTAGCTATTGTTGTTGGTTATCCCATGGTTATCCCCCATAGCTCAGCACCATCTAGAATAGTCAAGCACTACTAACCATCCTTAACCACCATTTACCATCGTTAACCACTATTAATCATACTTAGCCACAGAAAATCAGATTGAATTTCTTTAACCATATCTACGCACTCTTAACCACTATTAACCATAGCTAACCATAGCCAACCACCGAAAATCCCACAGTTTCCCCAGCAAAATCGCCCGTGAATCGCCTCAAAAAAAGCCCACCGCCCCGCCTTGCCCTCTCGTGGCATCAGGCTGGCACGCCCAGATCCTCGCCTGGGCAGTCGTTGGAGCACCGAGTCGGCTTCTTGTCAGATAGGAACTGGTAGGTATTGATATCGCATACTAGAGCTATATGGTGGTTTCTCAAGCCATAGGGGGCCCCCAAAAATGGCTGGTTTATTACTATAAATGACTATTAATGGATGATTTGGGGGTACCCCTATTTTGAGAAACCACCATATATTGACATATCCGCTTGATTGGTTCATTACTTATAATGACTTGTAAGTACTGACATAGCTACTATTTGATTCCTAATTATTGGATTTATGTATAATATGTATGTTACCGGTGGGTTTTGGTTGATTGGCAGCAAAGTCACCAATAGATACCTGATAAGATAAACAGTATCTGCCCTTGGCCCCTAGTTCACCATCATTTTTATAGGTTACAACCCATATCTTTGGGTAAACACCTCCCTTGAGTGATTAGCCAACTTATTTACCAACGAATGAACCATCAACTGATTAAGCAACTAAGGAAGCAACCATTGATGGTTAGTGATAGCTACTGGTCCATCTCTAATAAGGTCAATGAGTAGCTATATAACTATACCTACCAAGTATAGCCATCATGGAGTAGATATCAACTATTGCTTTTAACTATAATAGCAATGATAGCTAAAACCATTAGGAGTAGCTTCAACCATCATGCCTATAATCATTAGGAGTTTCAATTATTGAGTATCAAACTTGAAACTCCTAGTTTTCAATATTTGAGTGAATAAATACTTGAAAACTGAACTGCATCCATCCATAGTTGCTGTCTTTTTCCTATATGTGGGATTTTCATGGACTATGATGGTCCATGACCAGGGAATCACGTCAAGACCCCACTGAAATGTCACGACCACAACTTCCGGTTGCTGGATGACGCTACAGAAAACCTCTGCTGAGCATGTTTCAACATGTGATAAACACCAACAATAGTGCGTTCCTGCGGAAAAATCCTATCAACCATCTGTGGGTCCATATGACTTTAATCATTGTGAACCATCACAACCAAGAGTAGTTAGCCATTATGTACAGTTATCAACCCTTTGAGCATCACTTATGAACCATACATGTAATACTATGTACAGTTGTTAACCCTTGGAGAATCATACAAACATCACTTCTTGCAGGCAATTGTAAGCGTTCCATCACTGTTCTTGCGGCTCTGAGCCTTGCTGGGCAACTTGTCAGGGACCAACATGAACCACTGGGCCAGTTGGGCTGATTCATAATGGGCATCCACTAAGCATCCCAGGCCAATGTGTATGAGGATCAACCAGGCCAACTCTACATCTACTGTAATACGGATACGGAACGTATGCATGTGAGTCATACGGCCTACGGAACATGTGCATATATGATCATATATGCATCTACCATGTACATTGGACAATGTTGTACAAAGAACAAATGTGCTTCCATGAATGTGAACCATGTATTGCCTAAGCACGTACTAGACAATGTTGTATGTAGTTTCTATGCCTAGCTTAGTCTTACTTTGCATCCCGTTGCAAGTGGGACCACAGGACCTTGCCAATCAGACGAGTTGCAAAGCCACGCCAGACACAAAATCTGGTTCTGGAGAATGGACCTGGAGGATGTCCGAACAGCAAACACTGACCTGGTGAATCACTGGTTGTTGAAACTATGGTGAATGGGACCGGGAGCTAAGGATTAGATATGGGTCGTCAATGGTCAATGAATGGTTGATCAATGATCCGCGATCCATGAATGGTCATCGATGTTTCATGATTGATGAATAATCAATAGGCCAGTCCATGGTTAAGTGGTTCTGTACATATAATAGGGACTTGTCATCAACAACAATCGTCCTTTCTGTTACTCAAGGTTTACCCACAATGGTTAAGTACTGTACAAGTACATAGGGCACCATGCGTGAGTCGTGATGGAATACCGACTGTGTAGATTTTGTAGAGTTGGATCCATGACAAGTCTGGTAACCTATCTGACTACCATGTCACTATCATCAATCCAAAATGACACCTTCATCCGAGTTCCCAGTTTTGTAGACTTAAACTTGGTTCCTGAATGATTATCATTAATGATTATTATTACCCACAAACTTACTTCACTATCGTTTCCAGGTGATGATAATCATTAATGAGTAATGATTCATCATTGAGCTCCAGTCATAATCATCAACGATTGCCATTTATCATCATTCGTGATTATCATCATTAATCAAGGATTGTCATTAGTTACCTACAAATTTACACTATCATCATTAATCAATGATTATCATCATTAATTGGTTGCTACATTGATTTATCATCACCTACAAATTTGATTAATTAATGATTATCATTACCTGGTTCCTCAATGATTATCATCATTAATCCGTCGCCAGTTTTGTCAACTTTTTGTGTCTCCGGGCTCCCGAGTTCTACGTTCCGTGCGCCTGGAGCTGGCACAGCGCACCCAGCAGTGCCAGACATGCGAGCCTCAGCGGCGGAATCGCCAGCGTTCTCGAAGCTACGCGAGCACAAGCACAACGGGAGACAATGATATGGCTATAGCTGGTGAATGCCAAACAACCAATGGTTATAGCGGGTTCTTATGGTTAATAATAGGGGATGATAACTAGCAACTATTGGGGATATACCAGCTATATATGGCAAGCTGGGTCAATATGAATCAACCAATTTCATGGGGGATAACCACCAATTATAGGCCAAACGATGGTCAATAGTAGGGAAACCAGAGGTACGGGGTTTTGACCCACAGCCATATATGGTGAGCACAAACACAACGGTCGGATATGACAAACAATCTATAGCTGGTTGGTGGTTGAAGCACCTCGTCATGAAAAATATGAGTCACTTTTCCGTCACTTTTCCGACTGCCTTCGCTCGACGGTCAGCACTGTGGCTGACGGACTAACGACGTCTTGACAAAGCCCTCCATCTCCTCCTCGCTTCACGGCAGTTCAGTAATGCGGTTGTGATCCTTATGTTGTCGCATTGTTCCCCATTGCAGCAAAAATTGATCCACCGCTCGAAATCGGTCTTCAGACACTTTGACTGGCAGTGTCTTCGCCCAAAATGCATAAGCGTGTGAATCAGGTCGGCTATATTGGATAGGCAACGCATGTCCGCATACTTTGAAGAGTGCTGTGATATACGTGGAGAATGATCTACATCTCTTAGCAAAACGTGTCTCGGTGCACACAGCACCCTCTTTCCATGTATGTGAATTCGTGTGGTTCCACGGTCCGATGTTGGGACAGTTGAGCCTGGCGTCGACGAACAACTGTTGCCAGGTCCACCATCGGGTTGGCTGACCTGGATCATGCAAAGTTTGACTCCAAGCTCGCAAGGCTGGGAGATCAGGACATCTGAGATACTTAGCATGGTCCGGTGGGTCTGCTGGGATGATCCATTCAGAATGGACCCTCTTGACTGCTTCTACGGGCTCACTCTCTTCGGCTGCTTTCTGTTGTTTCATGGCCAACTTCTTCTCCTGGGCCATCCTTCCCACTGCAATGAGAGTAGCATGGAGCTGCTCCCGCATGGCCTCTGCTTCATCGACCTCCCGACAAAGATCCTCCCATACTGCCAGAAGCTTGGGCTGCTCATGAATGGCATGACTGGCAGTATGGTCTGCTGCTTCATTCCCTAGCCAGCTCCATTGCTCCACCCACGTGGTGGACGGCTGGACCTGCTGATGGCTGCAAACCTTGATGACGTGGATGCACAAGTGACGAACTAAGAAACCTATTGCTCCCACACTATTAACCAGATCGTGGTTTTTCACCTTGCTAGCTACGTGGTATGCTTCGGTGCGCGACGAATCAAGGCTTCTTTTGAGTGTTTTGTACACCTGCAGGTTGTCAGTCCAAAGTCTAAATGGTTTACCCATCTTATCAGCCATGCGGAGAGCTGCGTAGGCCGCATGCAGCTCGCCTCTGGCTATTGTCTGGACCACCCCTGGGACCACTCCAGCTGCGACTGGCGAAAACTCTTGCGGCAAGGTTGGTGTGTGAAGAACGACTCCCCAACTCGCCAATCTACAAATGGGGTCACGGGGCCGAAGGCAACTACCATCTGTGAACAGATCCAAGATTGGTGGGACTTCTGCTGGCACTGTCAGCCATGCTGTGGTGTCAGGGATGGATTTCAACTGGGCCCGAAACTCGCTGAGGTTTGGCGGTGTCTGAATCCACCCATGATTGTATGTGGCCGCCGAGGATGCCAAGATCTTGTCCCTCATGGCCAGGGTACAGTGGACCCTGGCTTCACTCAGTTCTTCACATTCCCAGTGGCGATGGAATTGCGAATCTGCATGTCCACAGAAGGGACACTTGGTGTCTTGCTCCCCCTCCATGTGTTTGGCGTGGTCTGCTGTGTAGAAAGTGCCATTCAAACTACGATGGAGAATGCCTTTGTCACAGGGGTGTTTCGGCATTTTCCGTACGGTCAGGTGAACTGACGCTGTTTCCATTCCGCCAAAGGTGTCTCTCTTGCTAACTGTTCGCAGCACGTGCGATTGCCACGCTTCCATGAGACGAAACGTGAGCTCCTGCAGTGGACACTCCCACAAGTCGCATGCCTGGCCTGCTACATCCACAAACGTTTCTTCATCCCAATGCCAACCAACCTGGTTAAGTCGGTGCAGCAAGACTGAGCAGGGGCCTACATCGGGGTATATCTTTCCATTGGGGATGGCAAGATGGTTGAGGATATGTTTACTTTCGTGTTCAGATAAGTGGTACCGGGCATCTAACACTGTGCGCTGCAAGATGTAAAAGCCTGGGTCTGTGAGTGGGCTTTCCAACAGGGACAACTGGATGAGTGATGACGCACCAAGTTGCTCCAATCCCAAGCTTCGCATTGCTGCTGTACGCATCTCGCGTACACACTCTTTGCTGAGGTTGACACTGGACACCGCATGGAGAGCATTTGGCCATGCTGCCTGCTTGATAGCTTTGACTTTCTGATCTTTGGTTGCTAAGGACCTGGCAAAGTCCCTCCATCTAGGTTTGAACTTAAGGATTTTGGCCGTGACTACTTTGTTAGTAGGCAGTTGGGAGTATTGTACGTGGCCTCCTAGATCCCTGGCCCATTGGACTACTTGATGCTGGGAATCCCTCAAGGTTTTCCTTTCACTGGCGTTATTTGCCCAAAGAATGGTTTTACTTTCGTCTATGGGCAGGTCCAAGCCATGAAGTACCTGGCGAAGGTGGTGCAGACCTAGCAAGGTATGGTCAACCGATGGGGAGGATATCTCTAAGTTGTCCACGTAGGACCAAAGGGTTGCTTGGGGGACACGAACTCGAAGGTAGCAATCGATGAGTATGTTGAGAGCTGCCATCCCAACCACCGAAAGTGCACAGCCCTCTGCGCAGCCTGTGCTGCTTTGCTGGCCTGGGCTGATAGATCCTCTGACAACGAACCTTCTAGTCATCTTTTGCAAGGCACTAAACCACCCCCGTGTGATGGATTTGTTGACTCCAAGGTGGTGGCAAATTTCGAAGATTGGTATCCTAGGCATATGGTTGAAGCATTTTTGAATGTCTAGCACTGCCCCGGAAACGTGGCAACCTGAGACTTTTGCACTTTCCAACTCGGATTGGATCCCGAGCCACACCTGCGTAGCGCTCCGCATTGGTATGTTCCCGAAGCACTTAGTGGGTGCGAACTGCTGTAGGTGATGCAAGACCTCTTTGGCTCGTATTGATGACCAGGTGCGATATATCAAAGAGAATACTGTTATCGGCCGATATTGCTGGATGCAAGTTGGGTTATCCACTTTGGCCAGTGAGACTATCAGGCCAGTGATGGCCGTGATGGGCCAGTCTTCTCCCGCCTCTACTCGCTCCAGCAAAGTGATCAGTTCGACGATGAGGGGACGTGGCATGTTGATCAGGTCTAACCTCGCCCACCCGTCTGGCCCTGTCGCTGCTCTAGCTTTCTTTTTCCTAAGAGTTTCCACCCACAGCTCCGGGGTGATTGTCTTGTAAGGTAATGGGTTACCAGGGGGGAAATTGTGCACAAAGAAGTTAACCAAGGGTTCCCACTCCGTCACTGGAACTCTTAGATGCCTATCCCACCGTTTTTCCCACTCCACTCGGAACAACTCAAAGAGTTTGGGCAACGATCCTTCAAAGCCTTCCTGCCGAACTGTGTGTCCTATCTGGATTCCCTCTACTGATTCCAACCAAAGTTTATCATTGTCCCCATGGACAGGGAAAACAACTTTATCATGGACGAAGAGTGGCAGTTCCTCATCATACTGGAAGCTTCGATCCAAAACGATTGCAACCTCGGAGTGATCTATATCCTGGACTTTTGCCGTCTGGGAATTTTCTACGAGAGCAATAGGTGCTGCTGGCGGCACCTTGATGTCTTGGAAAATTTTGTTAGGATTTTCAACCCGGTTTCTTCTGCCTATCGCTTGACATTCCCGGATTAATACCTCCTCCAACTGACGAAATTCTCTCTCGAAAGTTAATTGGATTGCTTTCAGTACCTCCTGTGAAGGGAGCTCCTGGGGGAGTTTCTGTGGTGCTACATGCAAATAGCTACCAAGCTTTCTCCACCAAGTTGCGAAGCTCTGTGGGAAGCCTCTTGCTGATAGAATTTTCGCCCGCTCTTTCCGCTTGTGCTGCACCACCTTGGCCGACGCATGGTCTCCTCGGGCAACCGACTCAAGGCGACGAAGTTGCTTGAACCACTCTGCATGCCGCAAGTGTTGCCCATGGAAATTAGGATGTGCATGACCTAATCTACTTGGCTTAAGTGGTGCTTCATATGGAGCTCGTTGAACTGGCTCCTTGGTTTTGGATCTCCCCTCTTGTTGTTGGAGAAACCTCTGGTCTTTCTGTTGCAAAGCTGCTGCTGCACGACGTTCAAACTCGGTAGCGATAGTCTCCAGAGTGGTCTGGCTGTCTAGATGGGTTGGCGGAGTCCAAGGTTCATCTGATAGCTCTAAGTTGAGATCCCACTGGAGGGGTTTGGGTTTCCTCCACAGATGGACCTTTTCCTGTTTGCCAATCCCGTGGAACTCAGCCCATATGTGATGGTGCTCCGGGAACAGGGATGCCGCATCTGTTCGTCGCCAGTGGGGAATCAACTCTGGGCTGATCCAAACAAAGTCCTTGGTGGTGGAGCCGTGACAAGTTTTAGTGATTGGCCTATCATGCTTATCCCGTGCTAAGATTTGGATCTCTTGCCATCCATGGTCCCGCAGCACTTGGAAGCTGTTGATATCACCATCTTGTTGGTTCCAGTCCCCCATCAAGAATCGCTTACCTTTGAGAGTGTGAACTATCCTATAGATTGCATGGCCTAGGAGCTCATCTGTTTGTGCTCTAACCTCATTGTTGGATGACCTGTGAGCATACCCGTAGACAACCGCACCGTGGATCCACGTTCCATTGTAATAGAACGTGTTCATGCAAAAACGTGATTCTTCCCAAGCTTCCGCAGGCCATGTCGACTGAAGCCTGCGCGACGGAACTGTTGACAAGAATCCTGTGCCTGTCTGTTTCCCCCCAATGGAGGTAGCAGATTGGGAACGCAACGGAGCTGGTGCTCCTGCATGATATGAAAAAGGGCTCTTGCGAAGCTTCAACCCCTGCTGAAATTTGACTATCCCTTGGCGAGAAAGGTGGGACTCGCTAATGCCCCAGATGGAATTCCCCCCCATCTGAAGCTCCTTCAACAATTCTGTTTTGTTGAGTAACCCGGTGGGGTTTGCACACCCCAAAACTAAGCACTGCACATTGTCAGGGCCAGGATTAGTGGCCTCCCCAACTCTGAGAATCAACCCCAGTAGGAAGACCAATTGCACGAATTGGCTGGGCACAAATGCCCAGGGGTGACGTGGCCGTCATTCGCGTTCTGAGGCAAACTTGGCTCTCTTGGCAAGGAGCGCATCGATATGCTCAAGCTGTTGAGCCAGCTTCTGATCCAACATGTTCTGGTACGATCTCTGCTGGGCTTCGATCTGATGCTGGACTCCTGTCAATTGCGCATTCACCTGCTGGTTCTGCGCTGTCTGCTGCGTTTGGAATTGCTGCACTCCTTGCTGGAGCTGCTCCATGTTGCTCTTCATAGCGTTGACCTGGTGCTCAAGGTCTGCAACTCTTTGCTCATGTTGACTAGACACCATGTCTTCATCATCATCCATGCGGTATATCTGGGGCTGGATGGCTGCGATGACTTTCTTTTCGATGTTGGCTTCCATAACCGCAAGTTGGTGTGGGCTGACCTGCTTGGTTCTTGCGATACCCTGTGCCCACGGATCATCTTTTGCCCATGGATCCGCGCCTGTGTCTGTTGAACCGGATGCTTGTCCTTTCAGATGCTGCAGTGTGAGCTTCGATGCTTCTACATTGGCACTGGCGAATGCTGTGCTTGGTTGGGAATCTTTCTTGGAAGGGACTCGGGAAATCAGGATGTCCCCATGCTCACAATGGAAAACCCAATGGGAAGGTGGTTGGCTGGCCATAGCAGTCCAGAACATCCCAGTGTGCTGTTGATCCTGGCCGACTGGCTGGCCTGGGCGGGCAGGCCAAGCCCACTCACGAAAGACCTTGGTCAGTGATGCTCTGGTGGTGTTGAATGGCAAAGGTCCGATGCGAAACATCTGCATGTTATCTGATGGGATGTATGCTAAGTCTGGACGATGCTTGGCGTGGGTGGCTGGTGCATGTGCTCGGAGGACTCTCAAACCGTATCGGCCACCTGTGCGCGCTATCATAGCTGGATGAGGGTTTGTCTGCTGCATCAATTGCACCTCTCCCAGTGACTTCTTGGGGTTCCAAATGACTTCGTATGCTTCATCTGGGCTGCGTCCATTGGGCATGCGGGGTTCATAGTATTTGCCTTCGATGGCATTGTGCTGAAGGATTTCTTCTCCTGCTCCTTTGGTCATCCTCAAGGTGACCAGGAACACATCTGCTTCGGCTGGTTTGGTCTTTTGAAACCTGGCGGACAAGAATTGTCTGTCCCACACATCATGGATTGCATCTCGATGTTTGGCAAACTCTTGCTCACCTAAGAGCGTTTTCACCGGATGCTGGCAAAAGGTGCTCCACTCTAATGGTGTTTGGTCTTTGTAAACTTGGGCCCTGAGCACCACTAGCTCTGTCTCTTCGATGCGAATCTTGTTGCAGGTGGTGGGTCGTTCAGCTTTCTTTTGGCCTACCTGGAAAATGGCTCCAGTGACCAGCATTGCTTCTCCTGTCGCAACACAGTTCGCAGGAAACTTGATGATGTTTCGCTGGGCCGGCAGCCTTTCATCTTGGTGGTCAAGGACAATGATGGCCACTGCGACTTTCTGCATGGGCGAACTGAGCTGAAGGAAAGGCAACGCATCTTCCACTGTCATGACCATCATACCCCGATCTACCGATTGCAGTTGATGAGGTGATATCTGAGGGACTGGCTGCCCTTCGACTTGGAACACTGAATCCGGAATGGCTATCTGCTCTGGATGCAATCTCAGTGGCGCTGGTCTGGCCTTCTCTTTCTTCTTCTGGTCTTTCCTACCAAAAGGTAGGCCAGCTTGCAGTCTCTTGTTGATGGCTTCTTTCAGTTCAGCTGCTGTCACAATCTTAAGCGAGTGCTGGTTCGCATGCTGCTTGAGGTCTGCCCAAGGCCTTGGTGACCCGAGGATGGTGCGAATCTGTTGCTGGCCAATGGTTTGAAGAAGTTGTTGTGCACATTGTTGGCTTCTGTGTTCATCAACGCCATGCTGCACAATCAGCTCTTGTAAGCTGGAGAGCAAGTTGGAGTCTTGTTTGGCTCCTCCCAGGTGGGTGTGGCGGCACTGCTGATCCTGGCCATCTTGTTGCAAGTGGCGTATGAATGCAAACCGCAAGTCTTCGGCTTGTTGACTTGACATGCTCGTGATGGTGTCTTGTCCCAAACTTCTGCATGCAATCCAGTTGACTGTTTGGAACCCACAATCTGCTGGGAACTGGGTGTCAACAACGAAAGTGCCAACTTCAACATCAGTGGACTCACCCGCTTTGACTACCCAGGTTCGGACCTTGCTTTCCATGTCTGGCGTGGTAAAGACTTGGGGTCCCGATGAGCTGAAAGCTAACTCGACTGGGAACCAGTGGTGATCCATCAAGACTGCCGTGAAAACCCGGTGTTGATCAGCTTGTGCCAAAGCCTGTTCAGTATGGGTGGTGAACCATTGACCAAAATCTTCGGCTGCTTCTTCTGGGTCCAACAACAAAAGCGGCCCATCAGTGTGAATCTGCTGTTGGGTAGCCAGTTGTCCTAGATAGTATTTCATTTCGTCATCAGCTACCCATCCTCTCTGTCGCCACACAGTGACTCCTCTCACATCGTTGTGCATGTCTGGGATAGGAGGTGCAACACACTTGCATGGGCATCTATCGTCAGCTACATCATCTTGGGCTCGGAACACGATGGCTTGTCCTGGTGTGATGCATTGGGCTCCTGGCAAAGTGACTCCTACCACCGACAGAGGTTTGATTTCATTGACCGGCTGGTCAAGCAGTGCTGCTTCTGCTAGGCAAAGCTTGCCTACAGTGGTTTTGGCAACCATGGGAATTGCAACCGGTGATTCATGTGCTGTGACCAACCAAAATGATGGTACCTCATGTTCCGTGGCTTGTTCAGTGATTGGTTCGAGCTGATAGTCATCTGTAGTGGCTAGCATGTCTTCTGGAAAAGCCTCTGCATGTGTTCTCTTATGGTCATGTGGCAAGTCATTCGGCTGAGATGCGAAAAAGGTCTGAAGCTCATAGTCTATGGACTCCTGTGACGTTGCTCTTGTTTCGTCGGCATGGTGTGCATCTTCCATGGTGCTCTGCAAATGAAGGATGAACGAATGATCATGTGTGTTGGTCGCATTATCACATGCATGGTCTGATGAATGAGTCCTCGAGTGATCGTCAGTTGCGTCAGGTCTGGCATGTTCGTGTACCTGATGAAGGGTCCTCGAATGATTGAATGATGATGATCTCGAATGATCGGATGCTCCCTGAGATTCAAAACCACTGAGTCCTCCTACAGGCGTGGTCGTGGCGATCGATCTTGGGCTTTCGGCACATGGAAGTGTCGGATGTTGTTGGCCAATTGGTTCCATGGTTGACCCTGTGGTTGCTCCTGACACCTGCAGAATTCTGGTGGCAAATGCTCGGTCTCTGTCTTCTTCACTGGGGAAGATTCGGGGATGATCCAATGCTTCAACTTCATATGCAAAAATCTGCATTGACACGGTAGGCTCTGTTTCCCAAAGTGCCAAACATTCTCTCAGTACACTGCGGCAAAAGTTGGCAACAGTTCTTCGTGGATTCTCAGCTTGAATGTTGGCATACACTTGGCTGGCAAAGTACTTCATGTTGCCCAAAACCCATGCTCCTTGCAGGGGTGATGCCATTTGTCCCACCCCCGTGAGGGTGAGCTTGGCCTTCTCATTGGCTGGTGCGTTCACATAGCTCGGATGCAAGCCGTGGACTGCTGCAACTTCCTGGGCAGAAATGTGACGAAAGACCGTGGCTCCGGTCTGTGCTGAACCAGGTGTGTCCACTGGTACCACCAATGCATGTAAACCTCTTTCCTCTATACGGTGTGATGAAAAACCGTATTGCCGGCACTGGCATGGACACCCGGTGAGTTGTGATCCCCACGAGTGTGTTGCTGTGGGCATTGGATGCCACATGTTGATGACAAACTTGGTAAGTCCTCCCCTGGTTTTCCCAAAGGTCGCCACTTCATAATCGTCCAATTCCAACTCAACCTGCGGTTTTGGGGCCAGCTTGAGGGGTCGTGGAATGATTTGCATCATGACCGGGTCAAAACGATGTGCTGGCATGTCTGGAATGTCACGGATTGGAAAGGCTGGGTGCACAAGGATGCACCACCATCTGGTTCTCATGGCCGGAACTGTGTGGTGCAGGTGAAGCACCGTCTGCTTCATGTTGTAATTCGTGGCCTTGCAAAACTCCTGGAGAAGGCCTTGGATCCATGGTGAATCTCTAGCCTCTTTGGTACACTCTAAAATGATCGCAGTTGCTCGATTGTAGTATCCCATCTGCAGAGTGGCCGGCGTTGCCACTGATCTCTCATCCATCTCTTCTCTACGGTCACCCATGGAGGAAAATGGTTGGCAGGCTACCCCTGCTGTGAGCACATGTCCCCTTCCTTCCAAGATATCAGCAACTTGGACGAGTGCTTCTTTGTCTTGCATGCGTGCATGAATCACATTGGTATGTCCAGTTGATTTCAACCATTCCACAAAATGGATGTTCTGTTCGATCAACGCAACAGTGGTTGTTCCTGTGGCGTTGTAGCCAGTGTTCACCGCCCCGATTCCAGCACAACCCTCAACCATGATGTCGAAGTCCCTGTGAGTAGGATGTGAGTGTTGGAACCATTTGCTGTGAGCATGAACTTCGATCCACACATTCCCATTCTTCTTGGTAAATGTACCATCCAGAATTGTGATGGTCGGCTTGTCAGCATCTACCGGGGCATTGGTCAGAAAAGGTTGCCCTCGTCCCACCGTGACACAAAGCGTCTCACCTGGTGATACCACTTGAACGAATGCCAGCACATGGACGCTGGCTCCCAATTGAAAGCCATCGAATGGCTCATCCAAACGCAGACCCATAGGTCTTTCAACCATGGCTGATGCCTCCCCGCCCGTGGTTCGCGAGGGCCGCCCCACCTCTGGAAGGTATTCGGGCCCAGAGCTTGAAAAATATGAGTCAACCAACCATTTGTTATTAATTACATATTGGGGAAATTTTAAAAATGCTTGAAACCACCAACCAGGATTGATTCTCCCACATGGCTGGTTGATTATCTCTGGTTGATTAGTTACCCTCTGGTTGATGAGCTACTGTCTGGTGGATAAGTTACCCTCTGGTTGATAAGTTGCCCTCTGGTGGATTATCTTATCTCTGGATGATAAGTCGCCCTCTGGCAATCTAACTTGGCTGGTAGGATAATCCACCATTGATAGTTGGGGTCCCCATTGACAATAACACATTTCCAACCAGGTTAGATTACGGGAATTTATGTCGTGATAAATCAAGGCTCCTTGCGAACCATGTGCCATGATCGTTCTTAGCTAGTTGGTCAATGGTGAATGCTTTATCCTGATTTCCAGCTTCTTAATCATTCAATCGTTATTCTTGACCATTACAGATTCATTATTCATTTTCAGCCTTATTGGCTCAAGTTGACTGGTTAACCATGGCCATGGTTAGCTTGTCAATCATTAACCACAAACAACTAGTTTGATAGTTAACCACTCAACAAGGTCATGATTAATCATTAACCATGTCTTTTAGCTTGGTAATCATTAACCACTGGCTAAATCATGGTCATGGTTCGCTTCCTAATCATTAACCCTTGACTGGTCAACTGTGGTCATGGTTCCCTTCCTAATCGTTAACCATTGACTGGTTAACCATGACCATTGGTAACACATCATGACCATCACCATTGATCATTCGCCGGTTGGCAGTTTCAACCCCTATGAAGAATATTTGTCGCCCGACTAATTGTTAATGATTACTAAGGACAATAACAAATGTGAATTAAACCACCTTCCAGTTGGTCATTCAGCATGATGAGGTGGTTTGACTCCCAATGAATGACTAACTGGTAGGCGGTTTGATTCACATTCCATCATGATCAGCTGTCCAACCACAGTGAATTGACCATGAAATTTCCTGCCCCATGCTTCGCCTCGGCACGATCAACCAATCTAGCCAGGTCCCTAGAAACTCCTGGCTGAGCACATGATAGAAACGTACATAATCACAAGTTAATCATGAGTTTGTATAAACAAATATAGGATATTTATGTATATATATATATATATACATACGTACTATGGACATGAAAAAATGAGATATGTTGTGATTCATATGATCCTGTGTGGGACTCACAATTCACCCGCTGAGTCCAGCTCTTCCGTGGTTCCCGAGGTCATCTTGGCTGGGCATGGTTGGTGCGGGCCACGGCAGGGCGGTTCCTCCTTGGGGGCGCCTGCCATGGTGGCAGCAAGGAGGAACCAACACGCCAACCTTCCGGCAGTTCATATCACTTGATATCCAGCAGTTAGCTAGTTGCTTATAGTTGCTCTGCCAGTTTAACTATGGGGAGCTTATTGACTGCTGGCACCCTGAACGGGTGCTGAACATCAAAAGGAATAAGCAAATCGCGATGATAGAACCAGCAGTTCATATCAGTTGAATCAACTTAAGAAGCTGCCCGCTGGTTATTGATTCAACTTAACTTATTGAGATGATATGAACTGATATGGCCCAACTTATGCTGCCCATGATACTGAATCACCGGTTTTTGCGATGCTGTCCACTGGTGGATCTCGGCTATGGCTGATCATGACAGTCTCCTTTTCACGAAATCTCACGGTGGGACCTCCCCGAAGTTGATGGAGAACCAGGCCCCAGCACCCATGCTGTTGGATATGCGGAAAGTAGTCAGTGGTTGATGGAGGAATCAGTTGATCAATCATGATCATGTTGCTGATGATGTGCAGATTTGGATCGGAAAACTTCCCTTGTGAAGGTGCCATGAGCAGAAGCCTCTGCTTTGATCCTCGATTTCTTTCGATGTTCATCTGCCCATAGTTGGCCGTAGAACCAACTCCAGGTTCTCCAAATTTCATCAAATACATCCAGCCATTCAACAGGACCCACGGGGAAACAATGCATTTAATCAATTGATCAAACTGCTACTGCTTAGCTGTCACCACTTGCGGCCCCCAAACCAACCACCAAATAGCAGCATACGCTCCCAGCACCAACTCAATAGCTTGTGATTCACGATTTTGCTCCAATGTGGATGGACAAAATCTATCCCGTGGTATCATTTGGTAACATGTGGTATCCGTATCCACATGTATCGATGATGTCGAAGTAAACCTACAATGCATATCCGAAAAGGATGGGTGTCTCCCAACAGTTCCTGGAATTTGCCATGGTGCCAAGCCTGGAACACACTCCGACGCTTCAACATGGCACTTCTGCACTTCGTGGACGAGCATTTTGACGGATGCACTCCACCAACCAGTTAGGAGTGTAACCAACAAGATAGGACAGCGAACAAGATCGGACACAACTGGCACAACTGACCAACCAACATAAGCAAGCAACCAACCAAAATGACCAACATAACCAACCAACCAACCAACCCACCAACCATCAAACCAACCCACCAACCCCTAACCTGGCATGGCCGCACCCATCCTCTCAGCTGGGGCGAAAGATGCCATAGTCCTGGCATCCAACTGCCATGTTCGGTCGACAGCCCAAGGGCGCCAAAGGGAACAGGAATTCATGGGTTTTATTTGGGAAATATTGGGAAAGAATTATGCGATATTATGCGCTTCATTTCTATCTGGAGGATTTTGAGCTGTTCTCAGTGCTGTTCTCAGTGCATTCATGGTTTGGCAAGGAAGCAAATTCGGACCCACAGCCATAGAAAGCACTCATTCTGTTGACTCTTTGCCGGACAATGATTTGGCTTCGCACCCAATTTGCAGTCCTTCCCTGACCCCCCAAGGCCATGCATAGAACACTCAGATTTGAGGGTGCTTCGGGGCCTATAGGGGACAGGGATTGCTTCCCGAGCACCTGCACAGATGATCAGTGCCTTTCCCACGCCATGATACGAAGCCATTTCACTACCGTAGTATTTCGGTACCAGCCAGCGACTCCAGTGATCCATCTATCTCATGCATCCATATGGTGGCTTCTGAGAACAGGGAACCTGCAAAATGGCTAGTTGATTACCATAACTGGTTCATAAACAGGATGATTGGGGGGTACCCCGATTTTGAGAAACACCCATGTCACAAAAGATATAAATCTCGTACAGTAAACTCAGAACAGAACATAGGACCTGCATGCACCACCTGCCAGCACAGCAGCGCGAGCAGTACCAATGAAAACTCATTGGTTACTTGGTTGAAGAATTGGTTGATAAAATGGCTGGTTGTGTTCGTGAATTGATTGGTCAATTGATGTTAATTGGAGGTTGATAGATCCAATCCAGTTGATTAAGTTGACTAAACATCAGTGAGGAGTGACCCCATTTATCCCCAACCTTTCAAACAACCGCTTGGCAATACTTCGGAGCACCCGCCACAGCTTCCGAAGACCAAGGTGCCCCCCCAAATATAATTAATTAAACCATTTAACTTTGGCAAATGGTTATACAACTATATGAATATATGAATAACACATGTTAGATGATTATAACTTGGCCAATAAGCCATCTAACTATGTAGGTGTAACTACCACAACTAGAAGTTATTCTAGTGACAAACTGAACCAACATAATCAGGGCCCACCGTGTAGGTGGTCACCGAACAATCACTGAGCTGGTCGGCCACTGGTCAGCTGGATGTGGCTCGCAGAACCTGTGATGTACCTCTAAAGCTGGTTGGTTTCCCTATGTTGATTGAGGGATGGTCAGGGGTACCAATGGGTACCATTCATGGACCCAAGATGACCCAAGTACACATCATCAAAAAATCCATGAAGCGTTGAAGCATCACCTCCTAGTGAAGTGCCAATCACATCCAATCACCGATGATTTTGTTGCTTCAACACTTCAGCTATCACCGGTCGACCCATGTCAGCTGCTCCTGGTGATCGACGGGTCGACGTAAGGTTCCCGTTGATTTCTTTGGTCTTGAGCCCAGCGACTCTCGGGGTCGCAAGCAGCTGATGGCAATAGTGAGGTCGTGGGGTGAATCATGAACCAAAATAGGTCATAGGGTGAATCATGGTCATGGGCCAACAAAACCATGGACTGTCATGGTTAACATATGTTGACATGGTTAATCATCATAAAAAACTTTCATGCTTAATTACCGTTGACTAGCGTCAAATTCGATTGGCGCTATTGAATCAACACCTACAAATCATATCAAATCATGCTTCTGAACGAACTTCTCCGCATTGCTCCAGTAGTTTCCAATGTTTTCCATGTCGATTCCACGCGCGGTGGACCCATGGTGCCCCATCCCGCGGCTGCCGTTTTTGTCCCCGCACCATTTCACAGGGCTCGTGGGGCGTCGTGAAATCGGCTCCTCGTTTGAGGTCACAGTCATGGCGGCACTGGCGTGGCAGGCCATGGTGAAGCACTGTGTCGCCAGCTTAGGGCTTGGGTGAGTAGAGCCGTACATGGCAATGCACCTGGCGATGGATCAGGATGAGGAATCATAGGCAGATGCACGAGATAAAAATTTCAAACTCTGAAAAACTTGCGATCCGGTGATATGGAGAATGTGAAGATCCGGTGATATGGAGAATTTACAAATTTGCTTGGCAAACAAGGATGACAGCTGCAACAAAAACACACCTGCTGGTGTAAGACCTTGGTGAAAAGATGATGGGAAGAAGTGCGTTGGGCAAAAAGGTAGCGGTTGATTGGTGGTGTGCCATGACTGCCGATTGCGACGCGGCTATGTACAGAGATCTGCGGTTGTTGAACCTTTCAGGTGCAAGCAACAAGGTGCAATAAGGCGCATCAAGGTGTACCAACATTTTGAATTCAATCACTTGACAGTAGGTTCCCCGACTGGCAGATACGCACGTATCTAACTGCAGCCTTTCAGCTTCAGTCCTGGCTGCTATGCGTCGTGCACAGCGTTTCCGAACGATGGGAAGCCATGCAGTTGCCCGGAGCGTGAAAATCGTCCAATTGAACCGTGGTGATTCGTGGTGATCGGGCTTGACAAGATATATGACTATTGCGATCATAGGATTTGATCATCCCCGCAAAAGACTGCCAGTTTAATAGCAATAAAACACTGGTTTTCGAGACTGCTCCTTTGAACCTGGTAGAGAAAAGGCAGGTGTGTTTCCTGGTTTCTTTTTAAGACAACTCATCAGGCAACACCAAATCATAATTGAAATATTTGAGGTTGGTCATTTCGTGAAGGGAAAACTGAAACAACACAGATTTGATGATTCAATGTTTGGAACTGCTCGAAGAGAAACATGCTGGTCAGTTAGTTGGGGCCCTCTACCAATGACAAGCCATTGCCGCGAAATTCTGATTTGTCACCATCGACACTTCAGGAATTGGTTTGGTTGTTGCCTCTCCCCCGAACAATAGCTCCCTCCTAGCAACCCGGGGCTTACATCTTTACATTTTACAGGGGTGAACTCCCAGTAAAAAACCGAATCGCTGCACTTTTGGTTTCCACACTGCACCCTGTGAACCGGCGGTCGATCCTTTCTTCCTATCGGACAGAGATTGATTGATGTGGGTTTGTCCAACAATGGTGTACCCCTACAGCTGGGTAGTTTACATTTTAATAATGGACATCGTTGGTTGGCTAGTAGATACCCCCACTTTCAGAGGCCATCATGTTGATGTATCCCAGCGTGCTTTTCTGATTGTTGTCTGCTGCTTCGGACTGGTTGATTCTTTTTCATCGATTTTAAACCATGTCAGTACACGGTTGGTCACTAGGGAATTGGTTTGCATTTAGCATTCTTTACCATGACCTCATCATTGACTGTTGCGCTTAGGTGGGAACACCAATGCCACTTCGTTGATGATTGATTGGCTACTCGCAACGGTATGGCTAATTGTGGTTGGTTGATGATGGTTATGAAAAACAAAGGAGACTATGGCCGTTACATGCCGTCTACTTGGATGGTTCGCAACCATGGTTACAACCTATTTTTCAATGGCAGAAGATGGTATAAGCCACTCAGAGTAGTTACAATCTCCATGACTACTAACCACTTACTCAGTGGGATGATCATCCAGCCATAGCACTTAATAAGTCAAAAAATGGTCAAGAGAAGCATCTGTTTGATTCCAGTGATTTCAGCTCATGCTTAAGCATCTGTTTGAAGCTCCTGATCAGCCATCTTGATCTTCTTGGCGATGCCACTTGCGGACATGTCCTGCTACATGAGGCGCAGCCGCAAATCAAGCGGGAGAAGAAGCAACTCGTGATACCAACAACTCCGAGATCCATAGTTTACTGAAGCATGACAATTTCTTCACAATGCCGAGGTTAGCTATTAGATGCTAATTATTAGTCTACTGTATCTGGTTTCTAAATGTTTTTAAGTTACACTGTGGAATATCATTCTAAGCAGCCATGCTCGGGGCTAGCTCCGTCACCTGATGGGATCGCCGTGGCTATCGTTGTCCAAGGCTGACCTAGCCCCACATCTGACATCATGTCTTCTCAAGATGCAAAAACACGCCACATATTTCCTGCAATGCGCGTATTTGATGCGGCTTGATGACAACTCTGGTTGTTCCTGATAATTACAACCACTCTGGGTCACCATTTCCAACTGCTCACCGCAGGCCATCTGGGGCTCAACTCCGTCCCTGGCCGTGCGCCTTTTGGTAGGCATCCTGGGTGCCGAAGCCCAGAATCACATCCCAACCAAGGAGATCCAAGGAGTGTCACCCCTGCCCCTGCAGATCAAACCTCGTGTTGACTTGGACATAGAAATCACGGATTTTCATCGTGCAAAAGCACTGAAGAAATCTCCTAACGGAATAGGACCCTATAGGCCCCTTACTTGAAAGTTATACGCGGTAATTGTACTTAATTACTAGTTGTTGTCCACCAAGTTCGGCCAATCTATCCCGGTGTATGAAATTTTAAATGACTCGCTTGCCTGAACATGTCATGGCTCCTGCTTCGCAGTGAATGGTCCATCGGTGAATGGATTGGCTTTTGTCCAAGCCATTCTGGCTGGTGATTCTAAGACATCCAAACCATCTTATTAGTTGACCAAGTATGGGAACCACCCGCCAACATGGGAATTATATGGTTTGGTCCTATGTGCTGCTGGTGAATCACAAGCTAGTTGCCGCAACATGGGTGGTGGTTAATGACTGTGGATCTACCATCATCCAAAACTGTTCTGTTTTTTGGTAATTCGACAGCATTACTGAGATGGATTATTCATAACCACCAAAATCTTCCCAACAACAAACACCTCAGTCGATTATGGATAATCCATCTCAGGTTGTTGGCTTCTCAAGAAGCCCAATCATTCATAACCACCAAAATAACTGAGAGAGCTTGTTGCTTCCTGGCTGCAGTTTCTTCAGCAAGGTCGGGTATTCCATCAGCTGGGAGAGAGTATTAACTCATTGATTCGTGTCGGACGCCAACTTCTGCACTCAGAATATCTGAGTGTTGATAGTGCTTAGTCTATGGTTTTACAATGGTTGATGAATGGTTCATTAAGGATGGTTGATGGTGGTTGCTAGTCGCTAGTGGGTCAATCCCCAAGTAAGGATTGCATGTGTTCTCAATAGCCTGGAGTACCAAATTCAACGACTGTTCAAATTGGTGGGGTAGAAACCTGAAGGGGTATTCTTGGCGCGGCACAAAAACAGTGATATCCTGAATCATCCACCAAAATGAGCATATATGTATTTTGAGGCACGTTAGTTTTGGACATACCCATGCACCCCTATATTGTTGGTACTTTTTGTATGGTTGTTGTTGCCAATATGACCCATTGTCGACCATTCATTGAACATCAGCCAACCAAACTAATCACGCATCCATCATTAACCAACCATTGTTAACCATAGATTAGCCATGGCAATCCATCATTAAACCCATCCAACCATGGATTAGCCCTCAGTTGACCAGATCTCCATGTTTTCCATTCAGAGCTTGAACACAACCCTACCCTCACCAAGACACGTCCAAGGCTTGATACCTAGCCGCAGCGGCAGGAGGGGAAGGACCGGAGCTATCGCAAATCATTGACCAGTCGTATCCATGATGGATATAATTAGACGGTTATGAGCAATGATGTATATAACCAATTAAGGTTTAATGATGTAATGTTACCCCATAGCCAAGGATTCGTGATGCACAGTAATGTTAGGATGGTTGTGGTCAATGATGGTTGTGGTTATGATGAATGTTAATGTTATAACGTTACCAGTTAAGGTTTAATGATGTAATGTTACAATGATGGTTATGGTTATAGCGCTGGTTATAGCGCTGGTTATAGTGATGGTCATTCTGACTACCAATTTTATCACTACGAAATAAGTTGGTTACAGTGATGACAAAAATGATTGTCAATGACTACTAAAGTTTTGATAGTATTGGTTATGATGATGGTTGACAACAATATACAATATGTATATAGAAACATATATATATACATATATATTAGAGATAATGATTCATCGTGCTATATATTTATCTAAATCTAATCTGATCTGTTCTAATCTGACCTAATTTAATGTAATCTAATCTATCTACCTATGTGTATACTTTGTGTCCACATACACCCGTCAACCACCATGGTAAACCATTTCACTGTCGGCAATAAGGTTACGATCATGAACCACCATTAGTTTTACGATAGTCGAGCACCCGTAACCATGAACAACCATCAGTAATCATGACCATACCATGATCGTACCATCATTCACCACGATCAACCATCACTAATCAACCATCACATCCCCATCTTCAACCATGATAACTTCATGATAACCATCATAACCAACTGAAAAACCCATCCGATTCATCTCACCATCCACTCCCTCGAAGCCCGGCGGGGGCCCTGCTACGTTTTTGGCTTGCGCCCAGTCACAGGCTCCGGAACCGGGGCTCGCGAGAGCGGTTGGCGAAGTCGAACAACGCAAAGTGCACTCCGTGGGGCGGGCGGGGAGCCGGGGAAGCCAAGGCGCCATCCAAGGGCCATCCATGGAGGAGAGATAGGATGGGATGAGCCAACCGTTGATGAGCATCATCCATTGATGGTATCAGCTGGTCAAGTAAAGGATGTACTGCTTGTATGGCTGGATCATAGGCAACCATCATGAGAGGATGTACTGCTTATATGGCTGGAGATATGATGAGAGGATATGCCAGTTCTATGGCCAGCTGGATCAAGGCTTTAGCCCAAAAACTTTTCGTTGGGATAGTGATTTTTAGTGGTTGAGAATCAACAATGATGGATAATGATGGTTGGTAACTGGCAATGGTTAACTATTGGGGATAAGTTCACCAACAATTTCATAGTTGGAATAAAATGGTGCATGATGGCACACCCGGTGTACAGGGTGAACTGACCCAAAGCTGGATGAATTCTCTGATGGTGAATGGATAGTGAATGGATGGCAATTCAAGGTCAAAGTGGTTCATAGAATGGTTAAGTGATGGGGGGAAGTGATGGTTAAGTGAATGGATGAAGGGATGGTGAATGATGATTGACAATGGCCAAGGACAGTTATTGATGATTGATAAACCCACCGTTCTCTACAATTCTGACTCACCATATCTCACCATACTCAGGCAATGATCATGAGCTGACAGGTTTGATCTCCATTTCCACAGACATCATGAATGGTATTTAATGTGTGTAAATGGAAAACGTAAATATCGGAACATGCGAATGGTGAAAAAAATCTTTGCGAAGACCTTGCAGAAAAAAACAACACTTTTTGTTTGAGATCAAGGATCCAAACCCAAGAAATAGTCACGTCATGACACAGCCTCCTGGAATCAACGGAAACATTGGCACAGTTGGTAATGTTCTATTGCTACAGTATGATGTTCCAAAAAATGTTCTATTCACCAACAAGAATTTACCAACAGTATTTTGGTAATCATTTGTTTGGTGAAACTATTGCTCCAAATCTATTGTTTTAATACAAATTTACCAATTGTTTATTGGGAAACTATTGCTCCAACAAAAACTCCGGAACGGCAGAGCAGCAGATTTTGCTGGCGAGATCAAACGCCTGAAGAACTTCTCCAAACGCGTGTTGAAACTCACGAAGGGGTTTGGCTCCTGATTCTGTGGGCCCTTTGAGTTGATGGCGACCATGGGTGGCGGGTTGGGTTGACCCTAGGCCCCCACTAGCCTACGGTACGGTACTCACAAGGCTATGGTTGGTTGATAGTTAGCGTTGGATGACAGTGATGGTTGGTTGGTGACACATTTCGTGCTTTACTCATGGTAAATTGATGCTTATAAAGGGTTGGGGGTTTTTGAGGGTGGTTGCTAGGGGTAATAATGGGGGAGTGATTAACCACCAGGGTTTAAATGCAGAGGCTCTGCGTTCATGACGGGTAATGATGATTAATGATGGCCAATGACCGTAGTTAACCATTACTAATCACATAGACCATGATTAGCGATCAATCATTCATCTGATATCAAGGTTGTCCGGCCTCGAAATGCTGCTAAAGACTGGTGTATTGTAATATCATGGTTGAGTCCGCATGGATTCATGAGCGTCTTGGATCGTCTTAGCTGACAACCATTGGTGACGGCATTCTGACCAATTGAGTAGGAGCCAACTACAACAGGCGTATAACATCCAACAAAATTATTGACTAAAAATAGATTTTGTTTCGATGATGACAAAACGACATGAGGCAAACCAGTAATTAAGGAACTTTGCTGCTCAGTGAACTTTGGGATCTGATAACAACTCTGGGGATGATAGGATCTATTCGAATGACAAGGCGTCTTGTTCAAAATATGTTTCCAAAAGCACTGGCTTCCATGTTTAGAAGTTATCCATGAGAGGTGAAGGGGAAATTCCATCTTGCGCAACCAAAGGATCCTGCAACTCGAAATGATGCACCACAAGCATTGTGGGCTTGGGCATCACCTCCATGATGGGAGGTAAACCACCTGCAGCACGCTTGCTCTCCTTGAAGAGGGTCAGAATGATCAAGCCATCCAAGAACTCCTGCCACGAGTTCAACCACTCGCAAAATACTGTCGAAGACTGGTAAAACTGGGCTCCAACTGGTGTAACTCCAACTGGTAAAACTGTTGTAACTCCAGAATGATCACCAACTTTGCGTCTCCAATTGGGACAACTGGTCTAGAAGTCCTAGTTTTTGGGTGTAACATGCTGTGACTAATTTGTAAATCAAACACTCGCTACACTTGTGGTGCTTGTTACAGGTATGCTTTCGCGGCAGCGGGGCTTCACACCTATGCTGGCATTTCCAGTTGACCATGGTGCGAAGCGAAACCAACTGGTTTCACAATGGCGCGCTCTTTTTGAGATTCAAGTCTTGCTGCAAAGCACACAAGCAAGAAACAACTTAGTATTCACCAGCGTTGCGTCTGTGATAAAGTAGCATTGGATGATTATGATGATTATGTAATTCTTGATATTATCGATGTACACCGTTGTGCAAAGGGACTCTCGGCATTGAGTACAGGAAGTGCAACAAGTATAGCCACTATCAAACATGACCAATTGTCAACCATGACCAATTATCAACCATGATCGACCATGATCCACCATGATCACACATGATCACCCATGATCTGCCAGTAAAACCATGATCTCCTCAGCTATGAACCGCAGCCATGCTCGCTGCACCTGGAAACTCATGGAATACTGGAAGGACGCCCCAGCTTTCTCATCTTCCTGGCTGTGCAGGTTCAACGGGCTCCAACCACAAAGTTGGTGGATTGATTTATTGGTTCATTGGTTCGTTGGTGAGTTCACACATCAACCTTGACCATGACGGATCCATTCCCATGTCTTCTGACCTGGAGGTGGAATCCCTTTTTTGATATTTAGGGCAACTCTAGGAAAACAGCTATAAAGAGCTGAGAAAGTGGGTGATTTTCGAGCACCAGGTGCTCATGTACCAGAGGTAAACCTTATCAGCAAATTATACTTGGGTCCTAAACCATTACTTCAACCTTAGTTAAACATCATTCTAAATGACCATTAGTGAATAACCAGTAATTAGTTAATAACCATTCTGAAAATCCCATAGTTAACCCTTAGTTCACCCTTCTCAATCCTTTGACTGATCCATTGATCAAACATTATATAGTTAACCACTCTGAACCATGCCTTTCCACATCGATCCCCATGGGTATTGCAACCAGCAGCACTGGTCGGTCCTCCATCAAGGAAGCGAAATGATCTGGATCCTCAGCAGGACCAAATGGCAATGGGATAGCCAGCTGGTACCTCTACGATGCACAGAAATGTGGTTCAAAATTCTTCGAACAAGTATGGAAATGATTACATTTGATGAACAGTTGGTCGAGAAGCCATTTAGCTATGGTCAACTATGCTTAAAAATGGCTAATAACTATGGTTACTATGCTTAAATATGGTCAACTATGCTTACCTACGCTTCAAACTATGCACAAATCGAACAGAAACGATGCGAATCTAACCGTTGGAACAGCACGTGGGTCCCCGGCATTGGTGCCATGGCACGGTACGACATGGCTACCGCTGAGACCCCTGTGACCTGGTGATGCGGTAGCTCCTACTGGAGCTAAACTACACTTCCAAGAAACGTAGATGCCTCACAAAGTCATGCACGCAAAGATAAATGAATGAATGTGTATACACATGTATATATATATATAAATGTGATATGTATACAATACATGTATGAACATTTATCATGTATAGATATACTGATCGTTCCATATTACACAATTATCCTACGACAATCTATGACACCGTCTGTATTCATCATGATACATGGTCAGAGCAATTCTGAAATTCCGCACGTCAAGCATCAATAAGCTAGAAACAACAAGAAACAAGAAGAAGCAAGCCAACCAAAACACGGCGCAAAACCGACAAACAACACAACAACAGCAACCACAAGAGCAATCACAACCGCAACAGCCGAACCACAAAAGCAATCAAACCACAGCGACCACAGCGACCACAACAACAACAACAACAACAACAACAACAACAACAAGAACAACAACAACATTAACAACAACAACAACAACAACAACAACAACAACAACAACAACAACAACAACAACAACAACAACAACATTAACAACAACAACAACAACAACAACAACAACAACAACAACAACATTAACAACAACACCATCAACACAAACAACATGAAATCTAGAACGAAAGCGACAACGACAAGAACACCAACGACAACATTAGCATGACCACCAGCAGTATCAGCAGCGCCTCAATGACAATGAAAGAAACATCAACAGAGAAGAGCCGCGGCAAAGCAAGAACAGAAATAGACAGAAACACACAAATAGACAGAAACATCACATGAATAGCCAGAAATAGACTATAGAAACAGCACAAACAGCCATAGAACAGCCATGAACAGGAATGACTTCCCCCCAGGAATAAAAACAAAGACAGCCCCTTTGGTGGTCAAGGACAGCCGCAAAGACAACAGCACCAGCACCTGGGAGTGACAACAACTTGCAGACCGACTTTGTGTCCCTCCCCCGCCTCGGACATGGCTGGAGAGACACCATCCTGACGCTGCGAAATGGGAGAGGAAGTTGGGTAGCCACGGTTGGTGGTGGAACCACACCTATGAAAATATGTTTGTTAGTAATTTCGAGGGAAAAAACATGTTTAAAACAACCAACCAGTTGTTGATATGCAAATCCACATGAAGTTGGCACAGTTGGGACGGTTGATTCCATGGAAAGCAAACAAACATCGGGCCAAACATTTCCACAACTCAAACAGTTCATGAATTTCCGTACCTTTCTCCTCGGGGAATATCTGGCACAATGTCGTGGCGATCATGCCATCAAACCTTACCATTTAAAGAAGTTACTCTTTGCATATGTTCAAAATCCTGTGCAAGCCTGTCGTTTTTGAACTCTTGACATGAAAAAATGCCTATGCCCTAAACCCTCAGAGCCTTTGACCTTGAATCACTGCAAATCGCCAGTCTTTTTCAACATTTCCATGATGATTTTTCACCCTCTGGTGGATCCACCAATTATACTCGGTTTTCAAACAAGTTTCTCTGAACCAAATATAGTGGTTTCTCAAAATAGGGATACCCCCAAATCATCCAGTTTATTAATCGTTCATCACTAACAAACCAACTATTCTTGGGGGTCCCCTATGACTTGACAACCACCTGTATTTTCCATCATTTCGCTAGGATTTCCAAGCGGGTTTCCCTATAAAATCGGGTGATTTCCCATGGTTTCCTATGCATTTACCGTGGGTTTCCCATGGTTTCCCCAGGGACCACGACGAAAAACTCCCGGGCACCGCACCTCTTCGTCCTCGAGGTCATCACCTCGGAGCGCGGTAGCGAGACTTGGTCAAGGCTGACGGCGCGCCATCAAGAAATGATAGGCATAATATGGTGGTTTCTTAAAATAGGGGACCCCAAAAATGGTGGTTTCATCACTATAAATGACCATGAAAGGATGATTTGGGGGTACCCCCATTTTGAGAAACCACCATATGCCAGTTGGGGATTAATAAATGGAGGATGATAATCAGTTGGGGATAATAGTTGATAAATGGATATCATAATAGATGGAGGATAATGATTAATAGTTGGGGATAATGACTGGCATAATACATGGAGGATAATAGCTAATAACTAGCCGTAATAAGCCAGTTGGGGATAATAATCAGTTGGGGATGATAACTATATATAAGTTTATCATCAATTATTGATACTATGATAGGCCTATTTAAGTTGGGGATTGCCATAAGAATGATACATATTTTCATGTGGCTAGTTATTAACAATAATGATAATAGGAGGTTAATCGTGCCATAATAGTGGTATGCAACAATAGATGGCTAATATCAGGCTTTTCTTGCATCAATCTTTCACGGGGATAACGGTGACTGATAGATACTCATAGAGCTTAAGAATCAACAACGATGGAAAATCCTGGTTAGTAATGGTTAAGAATAATTAGGGGATATATCAGTTATATGGCTAGTTGGGTCAAGGCCTTTTTGCATCAATGTTATGGGAGATAATAGTGATCTATAGTAATTAAGAATCGGCAATACTGGATAATAATGCTTTGTAATGGCTCACCATGGTGGATGGTGAGCAACAGTAATAGGGAATCAATGGATGGTGGTGCTTCACCAGGGTTAGAGGATTTTGACCCACACCCACATCTTAGTGGTTGGAAAGTCATGGTTGATTAATGGCTGGTTGATGAACCAATGATTAGTAGATTGAGCCCATTTTGAACCAATTCAACTTAGTGAACCAATGATTGGTTGATAAGGGTAAGCCATTCAGGAGGACAAATGGTCAGTATTTAATCAATTCTGGATAGCTAATGTTGATCCTTGGATATCAAATATCAAATCATAGCTCGTCAATTAGCATTGGTTCATGGCGAGTGATATTGGCTAGATATAGTGAACAATGAACCTCTGTTGATTGACTACTTATTGCAAACCACATTTCAATCATGGTTGATTATTGGATATCAATCGTTGGCGACCTTTCTAATCGTTGCTCAACAATTACAATCGGATGGCTACCATATTCAAGGTTTGAGTGGTAACGATCAAGCTGCAGCAATCAGCAACATTGATGGCATGTCAACTGCTAATGATGAGAGTATCATTTTATGGTAGCATCATAAGATCATAAAATAGTGACATATGCATGTCGGTACAACAAATGCGTATACATGCGAAAGGACTCGTTGACAAATTGTTCATATTTAATGGCAATTATTACCATATGGTCCTTACATCAACGGCAACCCTTGTTCAAAAGGCACAGTTGTAAGTTGCTTATACTAGTCACCTTGAATATGGATCAGCTGCCACATCACCGTTCTTGTGGGCTCCGGTGATTGAAAGGCTATGGGACTGGTAATTCCATGAGTCTCCAAACACGTGACATGGATGAAATGGCAATCCTGAACTTTTGATGGTAGTTAATAATGGCTGATACTGGTTGAATCTGGTTGAGAACAGGTGACAATAAATGGATGACATGCTGGTGACAGCTCCGCAAATGAGTCGGATCCCTGATTATGCCATGGTTCCTCCCTCGCGGTGACGATAGCTTCATCCTGGTGGTAACTAGTCTCATGTCCACCCTATGGAGGCATGTCTTGAAGAAGTTCCCAGTCCGGAAATATCCTATTGGTAACATCCCAGGCAATTGAATCAGTATCTCTGGCGACCAACCCATCAACATCAACCATTCCACGGCGATCACCGTGAGCAAAACACCATGGTCCGCCACGTGACTCCGCAGGGTCCGTAGCTTCAACAGGTTCATGAAGATGCGTCCAACACAGGCCTGGCGTGTGCCGCTTTTCTTGGCGGGTGATACATCTGAGCGGAAACCACCAACCACAACGGACCAACTGAGCAACCGGTCACTGCCCCATCTTCCCTCGTAGTTGTTGGAGACGGAAATCTGCGAGTGCCATGATTGGTTGGTGGTTGTAAGCCCTATGAAAAGATATGGGTTAATCAAATGAATCCCAATGACGTATGATGACATACCAATCTGATCATGAAGATCATCATGAAAATCATCATGAAGATCATCATGAGCGCCTATGACCACCTTATAAAATGACCATGGCATGCCATGGCCATGTTGCAGGCCTTTCGCACCTCCGGACATCTCCGGACCCCCATGGGCCCCAGCGTCGCACCCGGTGGATCGTCTCGGAGAGCAGCTTGGCGCAGCTCAGCATCTCAGTGAAGGAATCCAGGGTCATGGTCAAGGCCTGACGGGCTTGGGCATCATCAGGTCATCATCAGGTCATCATCAGGTCATCAGCCTGCTGATAACTCGCATGAAATGGTGGAAACCCTATGTTTTCAAGGGTTTTCACCATGTAAAACCAACAAGACCATGGTAAAAAGCAGTGCTTTAAAGGAAAACCAAGGTAAGCCAGCTATTTCTATGGTGGATTGGCCATTGCCAGGTGAGTTTACCAAAATGGTAGTCTAATAGACTAAATGGATCATCATCAGGTCCTAATCACATATGATAACAGGTTATACTTATCCCACCAAAAAAACCAGGTAATCAGAAGTAATGGATGCATATCTTGCTTATATCTCCAGGCCATCATCAGCGTCATAGTCGCAATTACCAACAGCCAAGAGATCCAAAATGGTTCAGTGAACTCTAGGGAAGCAACCAAGTTTACTGTGATCATCCCGTGTGTTGAGTCAAACACATGTGGCTGTGGGCCACGATATACCATCGCCAAATTTAGTAGATGAACATCCCAACAAGAACTATTTCGGTTATTTTTGGGGCTGACCCAAAACCTTATCGTGCATACATCGCATATCTATCATAATAATTTCATGATGTGGTCATTTATACCGCCATCACTGCGTCATTAATGATGGACATAGCCAGTAGTCCTTTGATAGCGGTGCTTCTTGAGAGTGATATCTAAGTCGACGGTTGTGAGCAACAGTTTCTGTCACTAGGTACAGCCAAGCAACAACTCAAACAGTTGCTTGGGTATCAACGATTGCTGAGCAACAAATGCTGACATACCCGAACACTTCAAAAAACAACCAGCTACAATCATCCGAAAATGGTGATCACAATACCTCTTGGTACCCAAGTTGGAGGTGGGTTGATATCCAGCCGTCAGCCAGCCAATCAACCATGGTTGACCACCCAAGGCACTCGAACATCGGATGTGATTTTGCTCTACTATCGTTATTGATATTAATATTCTCGTGATTACTACTAGTAGTATGGTAGTATCTTCATCATTTTTATCATCATCACTATCACTGTTTCTATCTTGTCGCCATTTCACCATTTTGCCATAATCTAAAATAAGCATGATCACCATCTTTATCTTATCATATAGATTTTCACTATCACTATTGGTTATGATATATCAGATCACTATCATTATCACTATCATCACTATCATTATATTGTTGCCTATTTATAAATGAAAATGAGCATGATCATTGTTTTTATTTCTATCACCATTTTTCTTCCCTGCCAACCATCCCTCCGCGCCGTCTTCTGCTTGGCCGCGGCCATGACGGTCTCTTTGGTCATGGCCCCACGGTGGCCGCGTTGCCGCTCAACGCGTTGACTGGAGCCGGCCATGTCCTTCTCACCTGGGCAGTCCCTGTGGGTTGTGACATGGTGACATGGTGACATGGTTGTGGTTCTGCTTGTGGTTGTGGTTCTGCTTATGTTTGTGGTTGTGAAGGGTGTTGGTTTAGTATTGGTTGTTTGATGTTGGTTTTGTTTGATTGGTTTTGCTTTGCTTTCCTTGGTGGCTTGGTTGGGTAGTTGGTTGGTTAGGTCATTACTGTACAGGAGATAGGTTGGTCGCAACGCACATCCAGAACGAACTATTCCAAACAACATTAATCATCATCAATCTATTCCTGCGTTTGAATACATGTTTTTGATTGTGCACATCTATGCACATATCTACAATGCACGCATATATAGTGAAAATATGTTTCTTCATTGTTGTAGACATTATTTTAACGTTCTTGAACGCCAAGTGGCTTCATACTAGAGGGATTTGGCGGTGCAAACGAACGCATGTACCCGTGTAAGTGTATACGTGTGCCTACTACTTGTGTGTGTGTTTGTTGGAAAAATCAGCCTTTTGGCCTTGGCGATTTTCAGATGGGCCGTAAACCTACATCGCAAATGTCTTTAATATGTAGGTATACAAATTCCAAGATTACGCCCTGCATGCAAAATTTTTCACCAAATACAATGTGTATTGTGCAAAGTAGCTGTTACTGTCCGATCATGTGGGCCGGTCAAGCGAGCAGCTGCACTTGGCAAACTTGTCTTCTGATGAACGCGAATTTGCAGGTTTTGAATCTTGAAAAGGCAAGAATAAAGATCGTTAATATTGAAAAAAACACAAACATGTCGTTCTCAACATGGGGTGTATCTACAAAGCCATCAAGCGGGATCCTGTTTTACAAGGAAACCAGTGATATGGGCACCATCGCCTTCATCCAACATGTTGACGCCGGCTGCGCCAACAATTTTTTGGTCGTCGTTTCTTCCATGAAACAAAGGCCCTCTCACTCCAAGCGCCATAACAAATGGAAGTGATTGGCTTCGTGAGGATGTGCATCAAAGTCACCAAGACCTATTAGGTTGTTTGGTCCACGGTGTTTCTGCATGTTGAACCTGCAGAACCAGGAGTAAAAAGACTTGGTAACTATAAGATTGATGATGATGCTCAACCCCATCCCGGTATCAGTGAACCTTTACTTGACCCACGGCCAGCGAGCCATCTTACCAGCTAAATCGTTTTGTCGAAACTTGTGGAAGCCAAAAATGGCTAAACATGTTTTCGCATGCTTTAGCATTGTTTTGCCAACAGCCAGATCTTCAGTACTTTTCACTTACATGCTGTTTTAGCCACCCAGATCGACAGCACCTGAAAAGGTAGCCACACCGTGACATTCCAAGAAACTGTTCGTTGGTCATGAGACAGTCTTGACACATGGACAGTCGTTGTTATACATTACAAGTCCAGAATCCTTGTAACAAATTGTAACCATGAATTCACCAAGAATCGACAACTCACCATTTTTACGTTTGATCAGGATCATCGGTGAATAAACCATGATCCACTACCAAACAACCAGTAGCGTAGCATCCAGAGCTGGGATGCCCCACTGGCAAAAGCCACGAAGATACTTCGGAGCCTGACAGGCGACTGATCCCCTGATCCCATGGCTGGAACAGGCCACAGCCTTGGAAAAGGATCAATTGAGTCGATTCATGGCATGGCAGGCTCTTAATGATTACTAGGGAAAATAGAATATGTTTAAAATCACCAACTAGTTGAGGACCTTGATTCGACTTCATGATGGTTGATTGCGGTTGATGACTGTGGCTGTCAATGCTGGTTTAAGAATGTTTAGGGTGGTTAGTGAGGATTATCTACTGTAATAATGATTTGGGATAGCCAATTACTTCTCATGACGGTTCGTACTGGTTGAAGATAGCTGATGACATCTAATGACGATAAATACTAAGGGTTGCCGACCAGGATAGCTAATGACATCGAATCCCACGTTGCAGTGGTTTAGGATAGCTAATTACATTATCACTTGGGACTATCAATGACAGTTCTGGATAACTAATGTTGATTAATGATTGTTGAGGAAAGCTGAGGACCATCGAGGAGTGCTGCTGGAAAATCAGAGGAACCATAATCACTGTCAGTCAGGAAAACTAGGAACAAAATAAGTACGACGGAGCTGGGTTCATGGGGAGAAAATGATACCGGTGGTTTACAGGAGGATTTTCTGGTGACCCAATCAAAACCAATTCATGGTAGGATGGTGGATGCACAATATCGGTCAATCAATTACTAATCAATCTTTAACCATCAAGCAACCACTAAAAACTCATCAACGAACCAGTTGAAATGATTGCAAACTCATTGATGAATCATTCAAAACTCATGACTGAACCATCCATTCACTTCATACCTAGCACAAACACCATCCACCTCTGGCATAGCCAGGGAGGCACCGACCACCAAGGTTGCCCCAATGACCACTGCAACTCCGCAGTATCGGTGCCTGAGATGGGCCTCGTGACTCTGCAACCAATGTTGCCATCCCCAGTGCCCCCCCGAGATGCAGGGATTACAACAGATCTCCCATCGATTGCCCCAGTGCCCCAAAGGTCTTCAAAGATCGAGGGAGAGGCTGCGGAGAAAACAACGGAGACAGAGCGACTGCATCCGAGACACTCAGACGGCAAGTGAACACCTCACACAGTTCACATCGACTTTCAAACATATAACGGAGAAAAGCATATCTACCCCCAAAGAGGATACCAAGACACATTCTTGTGTTTGCTGACGGAGCAAATGCCCACAGGGTGTCCGGACTGTAAAAAAGCATGCGCCCTTACACAAAATGTAAGATTGACAGCCGAATCGCATACAATTCTGGCACCAACGGCTTGTCCAGATCAACAAAAGCACCTTGGCAGTGAACCATTGCCTAAATAGCACTCTTTGCTGGAGTTTCTTGTGCAGCTTCAGCTCGCATCTGGACAGCACTTGAGTCTGGTTTTCTGTATCTCCTGTGCTTAGCCCTGCTTCATGTTCGCCAACAAAGGTGATTCCATCATGTTGGACACGTTGCAAACTCTGCACGTCAGTATCTCTGCTCCTCATTGATGACGGAGTGGATTCGCGGTCGATGGGTTTCTATCCATGCCCTGAGCTCAACCATGATAATATAATATTTACCTCAGGCCCTTAAAGCCGATCCCCCCTTTCAACCAAATTGTCAACAATTCATCCTTTACCATTATCAATCTTGAAACTACTGAACAATCACCTAGCATCACTAGTTGAACGATGTCATTAACCATCATGAACCTTCATTTTCCACTGTCAGCTATTAACCTTCACCATCCATGATGATCCATTGTTTGCCTTCATCACCGTTATTGACCTCACTTTCCAAACAATCAACAATTAGTTAACTAACCATTAACTAACCTTGACTAAACATTAGACAAGCTTAACTCATCAATCAATCATTAATCAACCATTAACCAACCATCAATCACCCATTAAGCATCAATCATTGGTAGTCAGTGAACCATCCATCAACCATCAACGAACCACAGGCACCACTCATAAACGCGCCGCTGCTCCTGGGTGAAAAGTCATCGATGAGCTCATCCAGAGTTTCATCCACCAGCAGCTGGTAGACCACACTGGGCGCGTGCACGGCACATCGTGGCTGTTAGGAATGAGTGGCTCATATGAATCTGCTTGGGTTTATGGGTTGGTGAATGGTAAGTGGTCAATTGATGGTTAATGGCTGATGGTTGATGGTTGGTTTATGATTTACAATGGTTGATTGATGGCTATTTAGTGGTTAACCAATGGTTGGTTGACGGCCAGGTGATGGTTAATTGACGGTTGATAATGGTTCGTTAATGGCTAATTCATGGCTGGTTGATGGTTAATTGATGGTTACTGACGACTAATAGATGCTTCGTTCATGGCTAATTGATAGTTAGTTAGTGGTAAACCAATGGAAAAGCTAGAGTGAACCAGTGGTTGACTGGTTGAAAGTTAAGAATGGTCGATAGTCACCAGGCAAGATAATTGGTGGTGAAACATGGTTGATCTTAGTGGCTGATAATGGTTCCCAATGCTTAAAATCATTGGTTGACAACCATGGTCAATGATGGCAAATAACCATGGGTAATAGGGTTAATGATCATTTTTGAAAATGGTTGATGATGGTTGATCACAGCTAGTATGATAATTAGGGTCATAATGATGCTTTATGGTCGGTAAGAATGGTTGATAGTGGACAAGAATTGTCAAACATGGTTAGCTGCTGACAATGGCTAACTTACCAAAGAATTGTTAACTAACAATTTTTACTGGTTCAGCGATTAATAATGATTCGCAATCAAGATCAACCATTGACAACGCATAGTTGGCTTTGTTAATCACCTTTGGGGGCGGTATCCCCATCAGGACAATGGGAAATCCTAATACTAAGAAACCATCCGAATACATGGAGACGTATCACCTCATGGACAAGGCTTGGTACTGGTTACTAATCGACTGGCTAAAAATCGGTACTGGTTAAGCTGGTGGCTGATTGGCTGTCCCTGTATCTTGCGAACCTAAACCCAGTTGATAAATTTCATGCTTCATCAATGTTCATCAGTTGTCCAGATACAGAAATTCTGGGGAACAATGGGTCAATGACCTCTTATATAAAATTTGCTAATAGCTGTGTCAATATCACCTACTTACTAGGCTAGCAATATCGACTAACAACGTCAATGATGGCTAATAGTAGCTGCTCGTGGCTGCTTAAAAGTTAGCAGCAATGTACCACTTGAACCCAGAAGCGCGGAACAACTACACATCCACAGGTGTGCAAATGCTTGGAATGTTGAACAATCACTGACAAACGGTAAACAGTATCACAATTGACAATTCAATAACTCAACGATTGACCCCATTGCTCAATACTAGTGAATGTCATAAATAATACTCGATTATGCAATTCACAAACACTCTTATCAATTTCTTCAACAATCCTGCTAATCATAATTGCTAACATTGAATTGCCACTATTCAAATGATTAATTACTATCATTTTCTTCTTGATTGTAATGACTGTGGATAACTGTCAGAAACAAGCTATCTATGTTAGTGATTTAGCAAACAATATACAACAAAAAATGGTAAGAAAAGAATGCATATCCAATAAGTCACGTGGTGTTCGATCCCTACAATAATGAACAAACAATCATTGATACAAAAGTCACAACGATAACACACATAAAACGCCTTGAGATATATCAATAATAAACATCACCAATAAATCTCTGATCAACAAAATCAACAGGTTTTGCAATATGTCTCACCATTATCCATAATTAGTTAAATCTGTGCATATGGAACGAATCAATCATGGAAACATGATGAAATCAGAATTGATCAACTTGATCAACAAGATCAGGATGATGCGACGCTTTCCTCCATCGAGGTGTCTACATGATTTGGCGCTTCTTGGTTCCGCAAGTCTCACCACCCAGTAGCACCAACAATACCTGTTAAGCCCTGAGAATCATTTCTAGCTCATCAACTCAGAAAAGTCATTTGCGGGAAACAATGAAAAACAACTTCCAGTTTTTTAAGCTTTTTTATGCTTTTTTAAACGACTTCTTGTGAAACTTTGAGTGCTACACCACGCATTGCAGATCTTCTGGGCGGGCACCACGACTCCGACTCACCGAGCCGCTCGTCTTGCTTGGAGCCGCCAAATGGCACCAGATGCTTCTCGATGACGTAGTCCAACTTCTCATGGAACGCCTAGGCGTTGAGCTTCCAACCACCCAACCCACCGCCCAATCCACCGCCCAATCCACCAACCAATCCACCACCCAACCCACCAACCCATCCATTGCTCATTCTTGCTGCCGACCTAACCGCTACCTGCTGTCAGTACTACAGCATTGGTTCTGGTCGCAAACACGTGATTGCGCTATGGTGTCAAGAGATCAAACATCCTGAAATAATCGTTCTGAATTCAGGATCCACCAGGATCCACCTGGAAAGTCTGCTTCTGCATGCTCTGAACATGACATCTTGGGAGCCAACGCTCGGGGACTTTGTTTTGCACACAAATATGTTTGCTCGAAACTGATCTCTTTTCAGTGCCAATCTCAAAGCTATGATGAATGACCATGTGCCGTACACATAGAAACGACTTATCAACCATCAATCACCATCAACAAACATTCTCAACTTCGGCGGTGGTTATCTATCAGTAGTCATTATTGACTATCACCGCGAACTATCCTTGGTTCACAACTGTTCGACGTTGTGATAATATTGGATTCAAATCCATTGATGGAAAGTATTCATGAATAATTATGAATAATTTGCAAACTTGATGTTGCAGCTGACCTTTCATCGATGGTACATATAAGTGAGCCACGTATACATAGATACATGGTCAATCATGGTCAGTATCCCACATGTTGGCATGGATAGTTTGTGATCAATGACATAACTATCAGTCAGAAAATCAATGAGACAGGGGCGTTGCTCTCTTTGGGTGGAGCTGCTCTCTGGGTTGCGCTTTCTAGAACCAGCATAGCCTTTGTTAAGATATTTCCAACTACCCAAAACAGTAGACATGAGTGTGAGGATTTGGTGGATCCAAAAACAAGAGTATGTGTCACAGCCTGGGAAAAAAGGAGAAACTCATATTACATCGTATTCTGGTTGCAAAGGTATTGACAACCATATGGGTTTTCCTCTCCGTGTGGGTGGTCATTCTTAGTTGCTTGGGAACCAGTAATTTGGAGAGAACCCTGCTGCGCAAACCTATCGAGCCCCCCAAAAAGGTAGTATGTACTGTATCGTCGTATACATAAAAGGTGGTATGTACTGTATCGTCGTATACATTGCATAAATACATTACTATAGTTTCTAATATGCCTTTCTAAATAATAAATAGGTTTTTTATGCTATTCATTGTGTTAGAATCGATCAACCAACTCTCACACACACACAATCGGCCAGTGTTGACTATTGATCAACTGCATGAGCAAGAAATCATTGCCTCAAGCCAATCCAATGGATTCGCGAGCAACCCTTAGTGGTCAATCAAACTCAATCAGACTTCATGTTGACAGCTAGCCCTGAAACGAACCACTACCAACCGCTGTCAACGATCATTAATCATGGGCTGCCACCAATCAAGCATCCATGACCATAAACCAACATACATTCCAGTCACTATGTGCAACAATTAAACATTGATTAACCATTGAGTGACCATCATCCAGATTCACCATCAGCCACCATCAATCACCATTACCCTCCACTAACCATAGTCATTCACCTGCTTAGTTCACCGCCATTACTCGTCATGAGCCAAACCCCAGGCATCGGCGCCACGACCCAGGCACGCTTGGCTGACAGTGATCCACATGAGCTCGGCAGGCTAAGGTCAGAAGGGCCTCACGACGTTTGGTGGTCAAAGGTTGCGGGTACCAATCATTAGAAATAGTAGCAACATTAGTAGTAACTAATCATCTAGTGAACTGGTAACAATCATTAGTAACTACTCATCTAGTATCTAATTGGATAGCTACTAATCAATGACTATCACTAGTAACAATCATCTATGGATAATAGTATTCGTAACGAACTGGTATCATTAGCACTAATCATTAGTAACAATAGCAATAACTAAATGTAACTAATCAGTAGTATTATGGCAACAACTAATGGATTGGTAACAACTATGGTCTATCTATAGAGCCAATCATTACTTAGGTAATGGGTTTTAAATAATAATGCCATTCATTGGCTTTAGGAGTACCAATTATTGCTGAACAAAAGGGGTGGAATCATAGGTAGCGTAGCGGTGATTAATAATGGTGGGAAACAGTAGCAACGATTAATGGATTGGTACCAGTCCCGACTAATTGTTCTTCGGGCTTACCTGGATTCCGCAAATTTGCCAGAGGTGCAAATGCTGAAGGTACGTGCGGACGGAAAGGACATGATTGCTGTTCTAGCAGCAACCTCCAGCAACTACTGATCTGGCGCCAAAAAGGAAGACCTTCAGGGGGGTACACCAACGATCGTGTGATCAACAATCACGGGGGGATAAAGTGCATATGGTTTCCTCCTGGCTCTTTCATCGCCAAAGGCTTGGCTTTCAATGAGGGCTGCGAAACACAGTGTAAAGCCATCGAAAGGAAACCCTCTCCACATCGAAACCCAAAAAACTCTAAAATCTACCCGCGGCGTCTGGGCACAGCTGCAACACGCCAGAGTGAAGGCTCAGGTTCTAATGATCTTTGACTCACAACTCATCTGAATCAGCTTACCGAACAAGGAGATTCGGAGTTGTGCATTGCAGCTGTCCAAACTCTGAGTTGATGCTTCCATCGCTCCCCCTAAAACCAAACCTTTTTTTCGCAATGAGAAAAGACCATCACATCTTCAGAAAGGCTTACTATGTACATGGTTGATGAATGTTAATCATCTGGAAACTACTATTCCTAATTGCAGGTAGTGGAACTATCAACTAGCAGCAAAACAAGTGGCACACGTATATTTATCATAGTGCTGAGAGGCCCCCAAAAGTTTGCAACTGAATCAAAGTTCATGGTTGTCCGAGTCTTTTTTTGTCCCATAAAGGTTTAATTGTGCCGAGGGTGGATCCATTCTGCAAATGAATCAACTGTACTGGGGGTATAAAATTAGTTTTGTCATTCATGGACATTGCATTTGTAAACCAGCACTTTGATTCTCATTTACCTCAGTATTGTTATGTTAGGCAACTAGAATAATCATCTAAATAACCCATGAAATCTCATGAAATATTGACCGGCTGATGGTTTATTACTGAAATTAGTGAACCAATAGTACCCAAACAACTATCGCAAACAATGGAGGAAAAGCATATTGAACATTCAAAAGACACGACGTGTTTAACCCCATCGAACAAACATTTGGCGTTCTTCATGTCACCTGCCACTTCCTTCCCGCGCCTCCACGAACATCTCCAAGGACAAACCGGTATCGAAACGCTGGGACTCTTCCTGAGCACCGAACAAAAAACGTAAGCCTATGATGCAAGCATAGGAATTAGATGGAATTAGTGATAGCTTGATCAATGATTCATGGTCTTATGATAGCGAAATGACGGTCAGTTCTTATTGATAATTAGTTCATGATGGTCAATGATGGTGCCTGGTGCATGATGGTGAGTAATGGTAGACCTGCCAAAAAGTCACCATTGGCACTAGCGTTCGCATGAACAGTGTTTTGCCACCATTTTTGGGTAGGTAATTGACATGGATCTCCCGTGCATAAACTTGACAAACAAGCATTCAATGGACCTGGAACACAATCAAGAACAGATGTCAGATTGAAATCATAACAAGGGATGCATAACAAGAACCTATCAAGAAAAACATCCCTTGCGGCGGGAACCCTTTGCTTTGGAGGCTTTTCTTGACATATTGGAACTGGTAGATGGCACTTGCGGCGCTTGGGACTTGGACACCTTGTTTTCAGGTGCTGCAACGCCTTTGAGCTGGACCCTACTCTTGCATTTGGAACAACTTGGAGGTTTTGCCACACTCTAGTAGCAAAAGAGATTTGGCAATGGGTCAATATTCACCAGCCAACAATGGCAGAAAATCACAAACACTATTTTTTTCCATTCGCATGACGGTCGGTGTTCGTAGGAACGCACCCACCACAAACACTAATAGGGAAACATTAATGAACATTCTCAAGGGCTTTTCTATCTTGGCTATCACAACAGCATAGGTGTCTCCGTGTGGACAACAACAAGAATGTGCCTACGTCCATGCGGGTGTTTCTCAAAATAGGGGACCTCCCAAATCATCCAATATTAGGCATTTATAGTAATAAACGAACCGTTTGTGTGGTTCCCTATGGCTTGAGAAACCACCATATGGTTGGTATATCCTCTATTATTGTTAGTTGTTATCCCCTGTGATCAGCCATTCTTAATGGTGATAACTCCTACTAATGAACCACCATCAATCATGTGTCTCTACATAGAAATGCCACCAACCGGGTATGTGCCAAAATAGTGGTACCCCAAAAACCATTGGTTTATAATAGATTTCCATTCTAAATGGCCATATTGAAAGTTAACAAATTGGCTTGAGAAGTCGCCACAGGATTGGATCATCCCCTATTATTGTTGCTTATTATCCCCCTATGACTGGGGCCCCATGACTTGGGGGTTTTCCTCGTTTCGACCCACAGTCAAGGCTCAAAGTTCTTCAGGGCGTGATGCATCTTCACCTGGCCGGCGGGGTGAAGCTGGTTGGGTTGCTGGTTGGGGTGCGCTGCTTCACGGATGGCTGAGTCATGGTTGACGAATGGTTGACGAATGGTTGGCTGATGCTGACAAATTCTTAGGACCTGATGTAGTTTTCTTGGAAGTTGATGGGGGATTACGTGGGATTACATGGGATTACCAATTGGTAAGCGTTCGTGTCATCTCTCAAAATGCTTTTCTGATACGAATATTACGGAATGTTCGTAATCCTATGGGGTGTTAACTTATGTGGATACCCATGAACTATGAGTTTGCTGCTGTTTTTTGATGACCAACAGTCATTGCAGAATCTACAAACCTAGTTAGTTATATCAGCAGGTTTTGTTCCTGTCAACGTGACTACAACCAGATTTTGAACCTTGTGGATTTTCGTCAGCAGGGTTCTCGTTCTACAATCCGAAACTGGAGTCAAGAAGTTTCGTGAAATCCGATTTTGTAGCCCTTTAAGAAACAACGACAATCTGGACGCGTGAGCACGCTGAGCGCACGCGTGAGCGCATCTGAGGTTCCAACGACAATGAGTTTCGACCCTTGGAATTCTTGATGAAGTTCCGAAGCTGATCAAGTTCCGGAAATTCTTAACACCATGCTGTGGTACACAACGGACGGGCCACGTCCGGGTGTGGGAGACGGCCCACGCAAGTTGGTTTTTACCTCCCATAATCATCCATAATCCAGGATGCAGGATCAAGCAGGTGACACTTCAATGGTTTTTCCCACTTTTTGATAACGAGATGTATGGATACTTATGGACATGAATTCATATGTAAGGATATGTATGGTGCTGCCCCTGCATCAGCCGTATTTCGAATCATATGCACCAACATGAAACAACAAGTGTACAAACACGAACCAGCAATATCCAACAATCACCTAGGTAACAATCACTGAGTTTTCTAACTGAGTTTTCTCCATAACTTTTGATCTAACACTGTGACCTCGCACTCCAAACAACAACTTGGCAGCGACTGCCTCATGGTAGATCTCTTCCACTTCCACCGGGGCTAGCCTGAGACAGGGCTCGTGGCAGGAACATACCTTCGCCACCAGGGGGTCAAACGCCGCATGAGTCGCTTGATCTCGGCTGCGAACCCTGGGCCTGCACTTAGGGATGAGTAGCGAGTGGTTGGTCTCGATGATACTTTGCCATACAAAAAGGAGCGGCTTTTGAAACTGGAGAATGTGCCACGCGCTGGAAAAAGACCCAGAATTGGTTTGCTTGAGAAGTGCTCAGCATCTCTAAGAAGGAGTCCAGAAACAGTGACACGTTGAGCTTGTGCCCGGTGCTGTTACAGGTTTCCAAGCAGCATCTCACCAAAGGTTCACACTGGCCCGGCTTGTATGCACATATTGGTCTTGGGTAGTTTGTAAATACGGCAAAAATATCTTGAACTTGAAGCATTGTTGAGCATTGCATTTTAGAGCGTTTAACCATAATCAACCGTTATGAACAAGTAACAAGTAGTCATCAGTGAAAAAGTTTCCCAGTCATTAACACATATTGACAATCATACATATAATTATGAAGAATTATCAACCATATTCAGCCATATTCAGCCATATTCAACCATCATGAACAATCAACCATCAACAATCCTTGTATTATTAGCAAGACTTATGAGTCCATGCTTACAACAGCGTGCTTCTATTCTGCATTCCAGCACCCGTCGGCCATCTTTGCCCGGCAACTGCAAGACATGGAGGCGGCAGTCGCGGTAGAGCTTCATGAAATGCCGCGGGCTTACCACCAATACCTGCTGAGTGGGTGGCTGTGGCTAGTGGTGGCTAATCATGGTTCACTATGTTTCACCATTCATCATTCACCAATAGTGTTTGGTTAGTAAGCATTAAGAATCATTCACTAATCCTTAAGTTCCAAAACAAAAGCATGTTTTCATCATGATAAGTGATGGTGGCTGGTTCATCCAGGCGATGCAAAGCTAGATGATTACCTGCTTGCCTCAGCAACGCCATCTGGTGGACACAAAGAGAGGCTTAGAAAACATCCTTTTTCATGCACCAAGGCGTGCGTGTCAACCAGCCAGTGATTGGCAACAATCATGAACCATCACCTGCAGCACCAGTTCACCATCATTACCAGTTAATTTAGTACCTTAATGGTTACTCTTAGCCATCATCCAAACATGATTGAACCACCTATCGCCCATGATTAATCACTCTTGGCCATCATTAAACCACTCAATAGCAATCAGCCGACCATCGTTAACAATGGTTTTCCCTTTTGAAACAGTATATCGAGCAACACTAATCATGACTAATTAATTAAACATTATCAAGACAATATTTTTTATTGAGCATTTAAGCATCTTTTAACCATCGTTTAACCATCATTTAACCATTGATCAACCGCTATTGATCACTATGAACGATCAGGTAGTCATCACATCAATTGAGACATTTTGCGCCGTCATTGAACCCCTAATTGACCCTTCTCAACCGCTATCAATCACCATGAACTTACCAACCTGCCCAATGGAGTTTGAAACCATTGCAAGGAACTTATCGAACCATTGAACACTACTAATAAACCACTATAATCACTATCATCAACCATCATTAGCCATCAAAAACCATCATTAACCATCGTTACCCATCGTCATGAACCATTATTAACCGCTCAATGTGAAACCATTCGTCCCCATTCCCCGGCAACGCTCACGTGCGCAGCTTCTACGGTCATGGAAGAAGTCATCGTGCTGGTCCTGCAACTGGGGGGTCGATGGGTCAATGCTCAGCTGGAATGGTCCGACCACTACTTGGATGTGCAGCTGGGGTTAGTTTCCTGGGATAGCTCACCCAGGTTATAAACCCTATAAGGTAGTTGAACTCACCCCTATAACCATGGTGAAGGTTACCAGTTGTACACTATTTGGAGATGCAAATCCAGGCATATTTGCCACAATTAGCCAGTGGTGGACTTCTCAACCATAATTTGGTCTGACTTCCTGTTGGATGGTTGAATTGTAGCTCAAACAATGGCTGAGTTACGGTGAATAATTGTTAGTATGTGGTCGGTGATGGCCAAATATCGGTACACATGGTTCAATTCTTGTTACGAAAAATTTAAAGGTAAATTATGTTGAATAATGGTTCAAAAATGGAACGCATGTTTTTAAATGTACGTGTGCATTTCCATGGGCACGCGTGTATCCTTGAAACATCAATGAATCTACATATAGCATATACATGCACGCCTGCACATGATTTCACGAGGGAACAGGTCAATGCAAACCATGGCCTCTGGTGGTTGGCCTTTCTACAACTCTCCGCTCCCGTTCACCCCTCCAGTGTCCTGACGCGGCCATCTGGCCTGGGATGTCGCAAGAGTCATGACAGTTATGGTCCGTCGCAGCAAGGCTAACCATGGCAGCCAGGACTTACACGTAGCCAGGAAAAAGTAGGGCGTGGATGGGGGCGTGGATGAGTGTAGATGGTTGTACAATGTTCATGAATCCTTCAGATTGCAAGGGCACCGGTTGGGTGGTGACAAGGCACCCATTCACCTGGCAATGCTCAAGGGTTAGCGTGCGCGCCAAGCGGATTCCCAACACGAAATCCCGCCATTGATCATGAGATGGAGGAGCCGTTCCAACCTTTTCCAACCCTTCCCCCGACTGTCAACCGGAAGGGCGGCTGAACGGGACGTCATTTATATGTGTAGGACGCAAAAAACCTTGCTAAAAAAGTTTGTGTGCATGAATGTCTCGAAATCTGGGAAAAATTGAAATTTTCCATAATGATAAACTTCCCCTAGAATTTCTGCCCGCTAATAAATAAATCAATTTTTTGGCCTCTCGCTAGACTTATGGACGGAAAGGAGATTTGATTAGAAAAAAAAACAGCACAAAAATGTTCTAGAAAATTGGGACCGAAAAATGAAAACTTGAAAAACTAACGATTGAACAATTTAAAGATAGTTAAATCGATTAGAAAGACCTGGGGGACACACTTCCAACTAGGCATCAAATAGTTTTCGGGGACATTCTAATAGTAATGTATGATATCCTCATCTTAGTTCTCTGCGTCAAAGTCAAACCGCTTGTTGTTGGCATCGCGGTTCCTTCAATTGCGGCGCAGCTGCGCCGTTCAAACCTGCTCTGGAAACAGGAGCTTGACCAAAGGTGCTCGTGGCGCCCAGCGTGGTGGCGCTAGGCACAGACCACCGCGTGGCCCAGGGATCGTGGAACCAGGTTCACTCACAAGATCGTGCCTGTTCAAATTTTGGTCGCCCTTGCTTCAGTCTGATGCTGCAGTTCATGGACGTTTCCAAAGCATGTGTTTGTTGCCGTCGCCTCAAGTAAATTATTTTGGGGCCTGAAAGAATACATGTTTCATCGGCAATCCCATGCAGTTTGTCTGCAAGCTTGCGGGGCACATGTGGGCAGCAGGAAGACTTTTGATTTGTCATCCATTTCCAATCTTTTTCTGCCAGCGCTGCTTGTTTCCAATTCTGCAGCGGTATTCCAATGTTTCTTCATTTCCATGGGCTTGCTCTTCCCCTTGACCCAGTCACCATTCCAAGACTTGTCTTTTCCACGCCGTTCTGAACACGTCGCGTTGCGGCAAAGGCACAATTCTGGAGCTGCAACCACCAAATGCTCCTACGATCCGCAACCGGGTTCGCTGCAAGATTTGAATTCGAGAGCAATCGGACATCGCCCTGCGTTGCTAAAATCCAGAGACCCAGAGCCTACACAAATAGAAACCATAGAGCCAACACCCAAAAGGGCTCCTAAACCCATGCACCCTTAGACGCCACTACAAAATTGGATTGGGTGCGTAATTGTGATGCCAACTTCAACAGCACTAAGCCATAAAACCATCAACTCTAAAACCAGAAACCAAAAGAACCAGGAACCCATCAATCCTGAAAACGTAAAGCTTTGAGCCCCGAACCGAAAAGCATTGACAATAAGCCGTCAATCCAAAGACCATAAAACCATAAGACCATAATCATAAGCCTAAAACCATATCATTCCAAAAAAAACATAGTAATACTACCACTATTTTTCATGTTTTTTTCGCTCTTTTCAGTTTTCGGTCTCCCCTCCCCCTTCCATCTTTCTGAGAAATAATAAGGAGAGAATAAAGACTGCAAGCAAAACAAATCGTAAGCAAAGCTGCAACTGGAATTGGAAAAGTGTAGCCAAAGTGCAGTTTGCCGAAAAGCCTAACTGAAAAATTGGAAAAGTGTAGCCAAACTAATTGTGTCTATTAATGAATTTAATTTGGGCACAATTAGTTTCTCTGGGACAGGTTCCCCCCTTGAGGCCTGGCACATCAAGAATATATCTATCTCCCTCCCCAGGAGTTTACAGAAATCTGTTGTCTTTTCTGCCTGCTTGGTAGCAGTTTAAGCTACAGCTTTTCAAGAAGACTGCCAACACAGCAAGCCTCCATCTGGATTTGGACAAAAGTCCTGAAAACATGTATTTTATTGATTTTTATTGTGTGTTTCGCACCACGAGAAGCATAAAACACTCTGAACAACAACCGTGTTTTTTTGGCCTTTGGAATTTAATTTTTACATCCCCCTCAACGGCCGGTCTCGTGTCAACCCCTGGGAAAGCGCTGAAACAAAGAGTTCCCTTGCTAAACCTGCGGCCTCTGAGTAGGGATTGATAGACACACCTGATTCTGGATCATTTCGAGACTAATGAAGCCGCCAATGTTCGTATATTCTCGATGGTAAACCAAAGAAGCTGCAGCTTTCTGATCTTTCTTTACACGTACAGAGTCTACAAAATGCCTCGAAACAAAGCATCACTGGTCGTTTTACAATCATGCGATACCAGCGGTTATTACTGAAGATTAGGAACCCCAAATCATCCAAATATCGACCATTTAGAGTACTTGACCATCCACTTTTTGGGTTCCCAATTTTAAGAACCCCCGGCATTGTTGAAGCCTTGCCAATCCTAAGCTGCCAGTGGTTACGTTCCGCCAAGAGACTCTCCAGTGGCCTCCCTGGCATAGAGGCGAAACCTCAGAATCTCAGGAAATCATTCGAAATAATATCTGAGCATATTGCTTAGTCATGGTTGATGATATAATCAATGCTTATTACTTAAGCTGGTTCATGTTGGTTCGATGACGACAATGGTTGATAACCCCGTTGTCAACCATTATCATTATTGCTGAGTATGATAGTAGCGGTCGATAATGGTAATTGCTGGATAATGGTTAATGGTGCTCGATAGGGATGCATGGTGGTGAATAGTAGATCCGGATGTAAATTATCCTGCAGTATTTGATGGTATATCGCAAACTATTTCTGGTTCACTGATGGTGGTCTTTCAAACATGGATCCATCATCAATGGTTCATGATCGTTAGTAATACTTAGATATGGTGATAGTTGTACCGTGGTTGAAACAAACTAAGCGGGCTCAACAATCGCTAATTGGCTAGCCCGAACTAGTTGTGATTGACAAGCATTGGCTCACGGTTGATAATGCTCGGTCAAGAAGTTTTTATCAACAATACACAACACCGACAGGAGCCTTCAATTTCCAGCGACGAAAACAAACACTGCAAACCAACGTCAACAATCTAGAAAAAACACAATGGACTGGTACACCAGCTAAATTGTATGTAAATGTCCTAAATTTGAGTGCCAACCGGATTGCCAATTCAAAAACAGACTGGAGTACCCGTAGGAAGTCACCTTTATTGGTAGCTCAATCCCCTGAATCAGTGGTGGACTGTCTACGCAACCAGCTTTGCTTGCCAGAGAGTCACCATAGATCATCATAGCTGTAGCAATCTGTAGCAGCGATACCACGGTGTGAAGCCTTCATGAACCAGTCAACTGCTGTGGAAACCGCGTCATGGCCACCATGATTCATGGCTCCATTTGCCAAGCCTTTGGATCTGGAGGAGCTATGGCCGCTCCACGGATTGGTTGGTTCCTAGTTTATTTTCTATGATGAAGATAGAATCAGTAGTTTCAACATATTCTTACCTAACATTCATTGACTATGATTGAGTAGTTGCGATTCTAAAGCAGATTGTAATAACTATTCATACTGTGGGTTGGCTCTCAACAACAAATTATACGCTAGACAAAGTCACGCCTCAGTCATGCCTGGATCATTTTGGATGTCCAATCACAATGGAAACGCTGAATGCCTAAGTCATGCCCGAATTGGCAAAACAGCTTCTGGACATTTTTTGTTCTGTCCGAAAATGTCGAAAAGCTAGCAGCAGAACATAGTGGAACCCTAGTGGTCAAAGTGCTCAATTTTTAATCCTGAATGCGTGGTCTGCGACAAGAGAAACGCATTGAACACAGAAACATATTCCATGACATGTAACGAACAACAGGTTGATGTAACTGATGATTAACATTTATGACTTTATTGACATTGTATCACCATTTCTTGACATGATTAACATTTATCAACCACTGATATCAATCTACTTTTCCAGGCTCAAGGGAGGGTCAGCTCTGCTTCTGTGACATTCTTCCAGGGAAACTGGAGGGCCAGGGTCAAGCACATGAAGTCTCGTTGTGTGGAAGTCAAGCTCCGATCCTGTTGCCTTCTTTTAGGCTGCGACGGATGGGCATGGTCCCGTCCTGGTTGCCTACAGTGCTGCTGCTTCAAAAGTTCTTTGGAGTGATCGTTCTTGTTGACAATATCTGCCCAAGGCCTATCTCCCACGCAGTCTATGCCCCTTGTTCGGTCAACGCGCATGCTGCAACCAAAAGAATAACTGCAGTGCAAAATTCCGAAGCACAGGAAGCCTAAAGAATCTTCGAACTCTGAAACGCATGGAAAATACGTGCGGCGATCACCTGTTTATTTGTGGTTTCTCCAAATAGGGGTGCCCGCACAATGGATGGTTCATTACAACAAATGGTCAATATTGGTTGATTTGGGGGGTCCCCTATTTTGAGAAACCATCATATCATTCAGGGTTGATATAATAATGTAAATGTTCTTCACCATTGTAATGTGAGCACATGATTTGACAATGCATATCTGGGCAACAAAATTGTCTTGTGCTTGTTGTCTTACACCGTGTTTATTTCTCATAGATTTCACAGCACGAAGCATTCAACCCTTATTCAGCATAAATTGCCGAATTTGCCATTAACTATTGCTTAGCCATTCCTAACCCTTGCTGTAGTGGTGACAAATCAATTTTGATATGGCAACATATGGAAAGATCCCCTACTCCCATCTCGTGCCTTCGAGGAATAATCATCAGCAAAATCAACTTGAACGTGATGTTTTTTCTTGAACACATGAATGGGACCAGTGGATTTTCGGGATGCGTTGGAAATTGACCATCAAGAACGCTGTACACCAATCATTGGATGAACCATAGATAACCGTTCACCATGAATCGGCCATATGGGCCATATGTTTAACCATCACCAACCAGCATTACCCATCAGAACACCATCAAACAACCATCACCAAACATCAATGAACCGTCGTTTAATCATCATTGACTATCATAAAACCATCAATCGACCACGATTTAAAGCAGGATTAACCACCAAACAACCATCGTTCAGTAACATTGTTAATTCAAAGTAGTGTTGGACATTATCCCCCGCAGTCAACATCATAGACCATCACCACCAATGTTCAACACCCAGCTTTCTACAGCATCGAGGTACACGTCACGAAGGGTCACGATGTGCTTCTTCATGAGTTCCTCATCGCGGGCGCGAGTTAGTTCCATGACATTGCCATGGTGCCTCAACCCCATGGCAGTTGAGACGCATAGTTGAGCCATTTAGACATGGCCCATGGTCATCACCCATGGTTACGGTAGTCGATAGCCATACTTAGCAACTCTAGTCAACTAACAATCGGTGGTAACCATTGTGATTGAGATTTAGACACTTACTTTCGATAGTTGAAAGTCATATTGTGACATGTGTGCCTATGGTTGACAACCGTTCAGTAAGATTCACTAATCATGAGTCTATTGAATCTAACTGGCATTAAACAGGTGATAAGTATATGTCATACTTGTCCCAACATTCTTAGATGCTTGGTGTCAATATCCAACATCCGTGAATGAAGGATGAAACTTGAGTAACAAAGATAAATGATAAGGGATAACCGCCAATAGAGGTAATCTACCAAGATACTTTTGGACATCGACAGCGATGGTCATTGGTCAGTAGGTTTTTTTTGGTTTCAAACACCGCTCTTGAATCGAGGATCAGCGGCTTTGAAGAGCAAGCAGATTTGCAGAGCTCATCCCAACCAATGATTATATTGAGCGAATAGCGGAGACAAGTTATGCATTGAAACCCAAAGATTGATGCTTTCAAGACGCTAAAAACCCAGGGTTTTCTTGAACATGTTTTCCATCAAGGCAAGGTGGTTTGCTGAATTCCTGCCAGGCGTTCGACATAAACGGCATTGAAACTAAGCTTTTCCAGGGGAGTTATCGCAAACAGGGGACAAGAAACAGCCACAAAGTAAGCTGGTCAGAGACCATAGAGACAGAGATGCCTGCCCGGCCCCCCATCAGTGGAGCCCCAAAGTCGGTAGTTTTCCAAGGAACAAAATATAAACAATATATTATATATATATTTATATCAATCAACATATTTTTCAAAATATCGCCTTTGGACTCTGGATGTTTGGAGGTGCACAACATTCCACAAACACTTACGCTCGACTCATGGTGTATCATTCTGCCAGGTTCATCTGCCAGCTTTTCCCTTGGTCACACGCACGGAGCATCTTGTGGCTTTAGCCCATGCTTTGCTCCGGCTCAACTTGTTGGAATCCGATTTCTTTGGAAAAATGCGACGGAAGCAGGAAGCAGGAAAACAAGAAGGTCATAGGAGAAATGTACCTCAACACCATGGCTAGGGTCAAAAGCATGAGTATCAGCCAGGTATCTCGGTTGATGGGTGCTTTATCCTTGTGAAATGGATGGATGTTGAGATGGTTGGGGCTATCACAACATTGTACTGTGGCATCCGGTGTGGTGGTGGGATGAACAGTGGTGGGTGAACTGCTTGATGCCATTAGTGAAGGAATAGTTCAACCATGAGCCAACTATGAACCATCAAGTATATATTAGTTATAGTCTATAGTTGTGTACATATATACATAATAACTAGTCATTTGAAATACGCTAACAAATCTTAACATGTTCTTCAAGATCATTTGCTCACAAAGAGATGTTTGTGTCTGTTGCCCCCAGCGCCCCCGTGGCGCCAAGGAGGTTCCCTTGTTGTGCGGTGAATCGTTGCCCCGCCTCCACAGCACTTTTCTCGAAGGTGATTTGTAGCTCGAGTTCTGCCTGGCCACCTTCGCACGGGCTGCCAGATGCAGCCGCAGCGGTTCATGTTGGTCAAGGGTTGGTCCATGGATTCATGCTGGTGAATGGTTAGGTTACATACTCACAGGTAACCAGCTGGTTTCTGCCATTGTTGGAACTGAGGTTTACAGTAACTGTTACCGTACTAGTTCATGGTAACTGGAAGCACAGGTAGCTGATGGTCCAGGTTGATGCTTCATGTTGGTTCGTGTTGCTTCATGATGCTTTGCTATTTGAGGACAATGATCTGTGACAGCTGGTCATTCGAATACCGCTCACCAGCTCCTGTACCAATTAACTGGGAATCTCTGTTCACCAGGACCACAACATGGGATACACAGCGAAGGGTGACACCACAAGCAGCTGGGAGCTTGTGAGTCTAAGCAGCTGGATCCATAAGATGGTTGAGTCGAAACGAATCCCTCTGAACCAATCTGGTAGTTATATGTTATGTTGTTGTATAAACCGGCTGACTGAACCAAGTATGATGAACCATCGCTGGCTACTAGCCATTCTTGCTCATCGTGAATGATTGATCAACATTGACCCTTCATGGCCCACAGTGTCGAGGACCGTCACGTGAACTAGCTGCCAAGAACGACGTACGCAATTTAAGTGATGGAGGATGATGGAAACAGAACAGGTGTATCATTTAGAGTTTGCTTCATAAAGCTATAACTGCATTTCGCTCTCCAGAAACACAGCTTGACCCCTTCCAGTTCTAGCAACTTACCTACTAGCAATCAATAATCATGACATTAAAATCTTGTTCCTTGCTAACGATTCTAAATAACGATTCAAAATCATCATTCGCTACCATTTGGCAAGCTAACATGAACCATTGTTTCTCGACCACTAACAGTTTTTTTCACCGTCAATAAGCATCGTTCATCCTCAGACTCCAACCATTGCTTGGCAGTTGATCGGTATCAATCATGACGATTGACCGCTAGCGGTTTCACCACTTCTGACAATAAAAACTCTACAACCATGAAACATGGGGGTTAAAACAAACAAAATGGTTGGCTTATTTCTATCATGGTCACTATTGGATGATTTGGAGGTACCCCTCTCATAGTTAGCACCTGGTTGCTTGGGTTGGTAACCTATATCACTTGGATTACTACCAGAAATGGTACCCCCATTTGGTCAAAACGTGGTTGGATTACTATCGAATGGTCACTATTGGATGATTTGGAGATACCCACATCAATAGTGACCATCTATACTAATGAACCATCTGAGATCTATACTAATGAACCATCTTGAGGCTTACTACTCTGAGAAACACCCACATCAAAAAGCCCATGGTTCTTGAGCTCTCCCCCGCAGTCCTGGTACCGGTGAATCGCCCCCCCTGGCTGCGGACGCTCGCCTTGCGATGGAATCCTGGCGAAGCAACTTGCTTCAAAACAGGGACGGTCAAATGAAGGCAATCCATGGACCACAATCAATGGACCACACATGACCACACGAGGGGCGATAGGTATTGGGCGATGGGACTGGAGATGGACCACAACTAATCAAGGTGATTTTGTTGGTTCAATGAACCAATGAACGGTGAAACATCAACAGTCAAGTGGTGGCAATCATGCGTCACCCTTTTCTCAAGCGCCTAAGGTGCAACAGAGATACTGTTTGCCTTCAAAAGGTTGAAACATTCACAAGGCGGGCAAAGGCAAACATGGTCGTTGATAGCTTTTCTAGGCGTGGGGGCTTTCCAACATCTTCCGACCAATCCAGAGATGGCACTGACGTTGGGATGGGACAACAACACATTCAGCAACAGCTATACCAAAGGTTCATGGTCGAAGCTTCATGGATTATCTGTACCATATCTAGTAACCACATTCTTAATCATGTGCTGCTGGTACGCATAATTAACCTACTGATAACCTACCTGTGGATACACAGCGAAACCAACCCACATGGGCGCTTTAGTTCAAGTACTGCAGGCATGAAGATCCCAGCTTCCACTTGCCACCTACCAACCATTCCTCAACCCATACTATCCCATCTTGTGTCTTGTTTAAGATGTATTGATACAAATGATCACTTCTTGCTGCGTCACAAGTTTGATTGACATTCAGAACCGCTACTAGGTGTTACCTGGCGATCAGCAACATGAACACGCATTAACAACCCGCATTAATTGCTTCGAATCATTAATTGCTTCGAATCATGATTGCTACTACTGCTAATTCATCAATCATCAAATATGGCTGTGGGACAAATACCCCCTGCCCCTACAAGTAGTGACAATCCCCCATAAACGACCACGCTGGTCGTGGTTACGATGTGAATCCATCCTATGTTAAGAGTATGATGGAGTGAATGTCATGACTCATATAAGAATAACCCTTATGACATCTGACGGAGTGAATGTAATGACTCATATAAGGATAACCCTATGACATCTATGAATCATGTTTCACCAGCACCGTTCATTGGCTATGATTGTTGGTATTCACTCTGGCTGGCGACTAACACCCACATGCCGAGGCCACCTTGCCATCTCTCGTGCTACTGTGGCCTAGCAGCGGCGGAAACCAGGATCGCTGATGGTCAATCCGTGGTTCACTAGTGGTTGTATTAGATGCTTTATGGTGGCTAATGATGGTTCGGGAATGGTCAATGGTTGGTTTGCAGTGGTTGTTGGGTGGCTTTTTGATTGTTCATGGTGGTTAATGATGGGTAGTGGTGGTTCATCATTATGGATGGTCACCTGTGGTTATTATATGCTTCGTAAAAAATCATCCATATGGGTCCTGACAGGAAGTTATTGTTGTTGATCAATGATGCTTTATAGAGGTGGATGATTTTGTGTGCAAGTTTATGTATATGTATGCATTTAAGCATGAGTATATATGCATCTGTTAAACATAAAAATGGCATATGTGTGCAGTACGCCATTCTATGTACGAGTATGTATGTATCCATACCTAGGCATGGGTGTATCTTACATACTTGCAGCAATCATACTTGCAAACCATGTTTTCGGCCTAGAAAACCTGACACCGCACAGATCACTGAGTTATAAGCAATATGAATCTTGCATGATAGTTGGATAGCGATTAACAAAAATCACCACAAGATGTATAGCCTGTGTAGCCATGAACAATCGTTGCCCAGATTATCAGCTCGCATCAAGCTTGAGATGATGAAAGAACAAATCTCAGCATCGGCTCCGCGAATCCTACCCCTCTATTGCAGCAACCCTGTAGCAATCACCCAGGGGCATCTTCTGCCTTACCGCCCTTCCACCGCACCATCCGCACCTGAATGTTGTTGCTGGCCACCAAGTCTCCTCGTTGTCCTCCTTCTGGCACTTGCTGGGCCAACTCCAACATGTCGCAGGGCACACCTGACGTAGCCGTTTCTGGATGAGCTTGCGATGCCAATGAGTCAGAGATCTTCTAGCGGTAAGATCTCAGTATCTCAATGCTAATCTGAAATCAGATTCGTGCGCGTAGATGCAAGTTCAATCAAGTTCATACTTCCGCATCTATCAAATCTTGCCCCCAACTTGTAATCCGAACTGCCATACAAGATTCCAATCATGTATCAGACTTCTAGAGCGGATTCTACGCAAACATTGCCCAGTTGAAGCACCTTGCGAACGCTTCACCAAAACTTTCAGGGCAAAGGACCTGTCGTGCAAGCACCGTCACAAGCTGTGGAAAAGCTGGCGGAGAATCACCAACCAACATCAACTAAGCAGCTGTATACCAACAACAAGTTGATTCAACTAAGCAGCTATATACCAATCAGCTATATACCAACCAGCTATATACCAACCAGCTATAATGTACCAACCAGCTATATACCAGCCAGCTATATACCAATCAGCTATATACCAACCAGCTATACAAACGAACCCGCTAATCACCAGCTATATACGAACCATCTTAACCAACCATAAGGATTCTGGTCAACTATCACGCCCACCGTTGATTCACTTCGTCAATCTCAAGATTTTAGAGAAAAACTATGGTGGTTTCTCAAGAGAGGGGGACGCCAAACTGGTCGGTTTAAAACTATAAAGTAATATTAGATGATTTGGGGGTGCCCCTACGTAGTTTGAGAAACACTCATATCCATTTAGACCATGTAGATACTGTAATTAACCCTGCTGCAAACTAAGATGATAACATGGATCATCCAAATCAGTGTTGTACCAATGGCCAACTGATCTCTCAACTCCTGTTTGGAGGGATCCATGTTGGTTTACCACAGGATTTATGTATAATGTAGTATGCGCGTTACAAATGGAAACACACTATAGCTCGACAACTGCAAATGAGGAGCAAATCTTGAAGTCAGGATTCAAGCGTACCACGGACTATTCATGGTATATATATATATATATGTATTCTACACACACCGCCCCAAACATCCCAGGCTACATGTGTCAAGATACCCTTCAACATATCCCCAAAATAATGATCCTCTCAACCGCACTTCAGAGGCTTCCCATGGCCGCGCCTCAACTTGCTCTGCACCGCCTGGGTGATTCGGTGATGCGCTTGCATGACTTCTAACGAGGTCCTGAGGCCAGGCAGGCAGGGAATTGGAGGATCAGCTGCTGAGCTGTTTAAGCTGAGGATTACATCTATATCTAAAATAAAGTATGAGGATTTGAGATGATTTCAAATTAAGATGCAATAAATGATCATCTTATAAGAATAGATCTTATTAGTGTGATTTCAAATCATTGTTTTTATTGCTAGATTTTATAAGATTTCAAAGTTATCGTCTTTTTTGTTGCTATAGGATGATCTATAAATATCTTTGCTCTGAAGCTAAGGATTGCAAAAGATACAAAAATATCAATAAGGTTGATGTGATGTAAACACTAGTTAACTAACCAGTATATAAACAGTAAATACATTCTTAATCACTATATAACCAAAATTAGTTCATTTCAATAATCAATCAAATGTGATGTGATGTAATTAAACACTATAACCATCAGGAACTATTAAGCATGAGGAAGTAGCCACGACACGAACCGCGCAGCGAGCCTCAACGATTCCTGGTGGTCCCGGAGGTAGGTGCAGAGTCCACTCACCAAGTCCGAGGTTTCGGTGTTCGCGGCCTGCGCTGCTGGGCTCGATGGCCCATGGAAGTTTCTGAAGCCATGACGGGAACCCCTAAGTTATGGGTGATATAACGGATGAATTCTGGCTATAAAAGATGGAATCTATTACTAGAAGCTATGGTGGATGTCACTCTTGAGCCATGATGGAATTCTTTGATGATAAATGATGAATGGACGATAACTGGGGGCATGACTGGAGAAAGAACCATAGAGATAGATCAATCGATAGATGAATATTTGTATGTGTGTATATGGAATTAGTCAACAAATGGTTGTTGATTCCCATAAATAGATGGAATTTCATTCCCACAAATGCTGTAGCCCCTACAAAATTGCTTGATTCACTAGAAAATGGTCAGTTTTGAAGGGACAAGTGCTCCGGCTCATGCCCCCATCCGGTTGGTTGGAAGCAAGCGTCGCAAGCCCCCAGCCCATTGATACTGAGGTCTTGGTGATTCAGTCAGATACCGTCAGAATCTTTGTGTTGACCAGATTTTCTTGTTCCAAACGCTGACATTATTCGCATTATTATGATCATTATTCTGTTTACCATGTTTAGTGGGGTTTTATCATTAACTAGTGTTTTTAAATATGCGATTATGACCAAACCTACTAGTACTTACCATTATTGTTTTTAATATTCTATTATGATCAAACCCTACTAGACCACTAGTGGCTACAATTGCTATAATGATACACCCCCGCCTGTATCAACGGTTGATCCACCTTTGTCGGTTGTGACACCTCTCAACATGATCCTGACGACCTACTTAGCCTTTCCAAAAAGGTGGGGGTACATACTCCCCAGCCTACCCCAGAAGACTAAAACAGCTTCCCCAAATAATGGGGAAACTAAGCCTTGGAGGAAATTAGCAGGAAACACTTGGGAAAGCGGGGCAACAGTTCCGAAAGATATCATCCCACAGCAATTAATGACCAACACCATTCGGATCATCATGCCTGGGCAGTGTAAAGAACCATCACTTTTAATGATCATCCCAATTAACCAGTAGCACCACAGAAAAACTTCAGCTACTTTTCAATAGTTGCGGCTGTGATACTTCCAATCAGAATGTTTCCTTGCCGGCTATCCCTTTGCACTGGGATGCTCACAGTCTAAGCTGCTGCTACCAGCTACAGTATCTGTGCCCCATGGTCTACTAAGCGTGAGGGGACACCGGCCACCATTTGCTCCACAACACCTCCAACACGATGCTGCTCAGCCGTTCCTGGGCGCAAAGGGTCCTGTGGTTCGGGCAACCAACATGGATCCATGGGTATGCACCCACTATGGATGTCTAGTATCAAGTTTTCTTGATGTCAAGCAACTGAAGGCAAGAGATGAACCACAAGATAAAGGGATATAAACTAACCAGCAATACCGGTAGCATCGAATGCTGCCAAGCATATTGGTACAATGCTACATGTAGCAACTCTGTCCAATGATAAAAGAGCCTCTCCCAGGTTTCTCACCTTGATGCCGGTCAGCCAAAGCCATTCTTTGGTCTCCCCAGCACCAATTTGTTGAGAACTTGTGAACAACTTCTCAATGTATACACATGTTCACATCAATATACTCTAGATATATATATATATATTTACACATCTATGTATTGACGATACATGTATACATACATATACCAATGACGTAAATACATAGATAAATCAGGAAAATACATAGATACACCAATAAAACATACATAACATTGTGTACATACATATCTATCTATCTATCTACCTATCTTTCTATCTATCTATCTACCTATCTTTCTTTCTATCTATCTATCTTTACATATATATGTATATACAAATAATATAATTAAATATTATATAAACATATATAAATTCTATACAAAATACATATCAGCACACCCCCAAATCCATCTCCATCACCTCTGCCACCCCTGTCTTAGCTTCCGCCCAGTGGCCATGTGCTGCCCGACGCTGCTGCCTCGCTGCACCGGCAGATGCGCCCGAAACGAGGCCATGAGCTCCGCCAGAAAGGAGGCCATCCTCGGGGCGCCGTGGCCATCACCGGTGGTGGAACCACCAGGGAGGGCTGGGTACCTTGGTGGGAAATCACTAAGGATGGCTTAATAACTAGGATTAATGGATGTTGATAGTTCCGAATCATGGCTTTTTTTTGAGGATGGGACCAGAGTGGTTCAGTAGCCATAAGTATTAAGACATACATGATGGTTGTTTGTGGTTAATTGGTTAATATGGGAACTGCTTATTTTATAACTCTGGTTTTATGGTAATCTTTATATAGGATGGAATCGTTTCGTCGATAGTGGTGAATCCTTCATTGCTGAGGATAACATGATACCATAGTTTTTAGTGGCTGGCTTAATGACTGTGGTTCATGATTCGGTACTGAACCACTGTGGTATGATTTTTTACTTTGATGGTAGGTATAGCCACTACTCCTGTTTGGTTGCTTGATGTGAAATGATTGTTACCTGATGGTGGTTAATGGTGGTTGCTGAATGGTTCATAATGGATAATGAAAATGACAATTTTGATGTTTAAGAACTGTTTCTTATGGTTGATACAGTAGTGGCTGATAATAGTCAGCAACTCTCGCTAATGCTGAACAGTGGTCGATAATCGTTTGTAGTGGTTGATACGTGTAAATCACTTTGAACTAACTCTCAACAGTACTTAATGATGGTTGACCATGGTGCATGATGGAAAGCAATGGTTGATGGTGCTTTGCGCGGCAAAAGCAATGCTACGAACCTGGTCCATAGCTGGTGTAGCTCCCAAATGTGCTCGGCATGAAAATGATTTAAGAATCGGAAATCGGGAGATCGGTACCAACGTTGTGGAGGGTCTCCTGGCAAGCAAAAGATTTTGGTGATATGGTGGTTTCTTACTATAGGGACCCCAAAAATGGATGATTTATTGCTGTAAATGGTCAATGTTGGATGACTATCCATTTTGGAGAAACACCCACATTGATATTGAGAAACCATATGATCTCCCAAAATGGATAATCATATGGAGAACCTCCCATTTTGAGAAACACCCATCTGGTTTTGACTTCACTTCAGCTGCAGCTCAGCAAGAGCAAGGCATGGGGCAACTGGGCACTTCTCATGGTCGATTCTCGTCAACACTTCATCATGGCATCATTTATGTCATAACCACTGGCATAGAACCAAATAATGGTGATATATCATCGGTTATACCGGATTCTTCCTGGCTATGATGTATCACCATTGCGCCCGCACCAGTGCCTTCAAAGTGATTGCCAGTGAGTGCCCCAGGAGAAAACACCAACGAAGTATCTCGAAGGATGAGTAGAAAGGACATGTGATGTCCGAATCAATGATTTTTAATCGACAGCTCATCTTGTCATTTCCATGAACAAATAGCTCAACAACCAGGGTGGGTTCCCCTGTAGCAATGATTCAGCTGGTAAACCACCAAAGTTGGCAATAGCTCAACCTATCGCCCCATCACTCTATCGCCTTGTGATGTAGCGAAGGCATCTGTCAGGGACCCATGGTGTACGGCCAGAGGGCGGATGTTCATCTGGTCTGTAAAGGTTTCTAGGTGAACGCAGTACAACATATTACCGTCATTGAATGATTGGAACTCCACTTGCTCAATGGTTGTAGACAGATTTTGGATACACAAATCAATAGAATAACCACTACTGATCCACTACAAAAGCCTTTGCAACACTAGAAGAAACTACTGTGACAAGCATGATGACAACTGTAATCAGCAATCATCAGTCACCATTGGTTTATATCACTCATCACCAATCATATATTCTCTGTTTATCAACCATCAGCCATCATCAAACGTTGTTGGTCCTTGACATTCCAAGAGCCCCTATGTAGTGTTGTTAAGAATCACTGTCAGCCCCGAATACTATAATTTTAAACTCATCGTCAACCATCCTCGTTAACCATCATCCTTTTCAAACTAAACTTAATTCGCATTTATTCATCATGAATCATAAGCATTATTCTTAACCACCGCATTATTACGCCTATCGAACGATAAGCGTGGCCAGTACTAGCTCCCAGTTGCCATCCCCATGGAGGCTGCTACACCAAGGGTCATGTCTGTCTGCTCGTCATTTAGCACCTCCTCGGTGAGGACTTCATAACCTGAGAGCGGCGCCGGTCGAACTGCTGGGAGTGCTGTGATTACCACCTGGGCTGCTGAAAGATAGTAATTTGATGCTCAACAATGGTGATTTGATGGCGATTTGATGCTTAACAGTGGGGATTTGATGCTTAACAGTGGCGATTTGATGGTTATTTTGATGGTTCATTCGCAACCATTGACAATGGCTGACGGTCACTGACCGTTGATAGTGGCTAATGATGGATTCAGCATTGGAAATCATGGTTGGTATGTTGGTACTATTGGGCAGTACACAAGATTGCTGCTTAACCTTCATTTGGGTTCCGCAACTTTGGATTTCAGCAGGGAAACCGCGGGGATGCGATATGCGGTCATGTGATGATTGGCATTCTACCAATGTCTTACCTTTGAAGGTGATATTGTCAAATTAGTTCAATCTGCATTACTGGTATATCTGGTACTCCCAATTGGAAAACGGATCTCTCACAACTTTATTCTTCATGAGCCCAGGTGGAGCCAAGGATCAGTGACCAAATGCATCATCAAATCATCAATCGCCATTATTAGCATTTGCTAAGCATCAAACAGCTCCATCAAAACAGCCATCATATCACCATACCCCATGCCCCACTCAACCCTTCACCACGCATCTTCAGGTGCTTCCCCAACGGCAACGCGCCCAAGGACCGGTGCAGCGTTGTGCCACCCTCACCACCAGCTTCACCGTGCAGGCTTCCGCCGCGGTAGCGTTGTGCGCCACCCGTAGTGCTGTCTACGCCGTGGAAGTGACTCGTGGTGAAGCTGCAAGTCATGTGACCATGTGGCGAGATGGGTCAAGCAGTTAACCAACCAATTTCATGGGGGATAAGTTCACCAACAATAATAAGGAAAACAGTGGTTAATGATGGGGAACCAGGAGTACAGGGTTTTGACCCGGAGCCATGTGTCACAAAGGTTGGTACCATAAGGTGATTACATGAGATTTATCAACTTGCATTGATCAACTTTCAACAGGTGAACTGATCGATTTATCGGCCTCAAAATTCTGATGGTGTTTCAATCAAGTTGGTTGATACAGTATATCCGCCGATATCCGCCGACCCCTGCCGACAGCAGGGGGAGCGCGGTGAAGAAGGGTGATCGAAGC
>VSDK01012897.1:141789-178732 GCA_009767595.1 Symbiodinium kawagutii | reverse complement strand
CCGCGGTGCCTTGCCCCCCCTGCCGTGGCTCCGCCACTGCGCTGCCGCCTGCTCTTCGTCGTGGAGCTGCAGCACATCGGGCGCCACCTTCGTCAGCAGCTCCAGCAGAAGTCCCAGGTCCAACTCCCCGAGGTTCCGCAGTCCTGGCGACCGCGACCGCTACGCCGTTGCGACCTCCAAGGGAAGGCTACCCCCCAGGCTACCCCCACAGGGTACGTAGATCAATTCACCATTTGTTTAAATAAATCGATTTGAAATTCCTAGGATTCGGAGTAGTTGATTAATTGTCATCAACATATTAATGAGTAAATAGTTAATGACAACTAACTACAACCAAATAACCACTATTTCAACATAAAGATCGACAATAATACTCGATCACAATGATATCACAATGACATCACAATGATATCAAATGATATTTTTGACATAATCAATGATATCAAATGATATTACAACATAGTCACCATCCCTTGATGCCTCGCGCACGTGTCCTGCCATGGGATCTTCGCGCATGCTGCGCAAGTGAAAGTTCACCCAGCGCAGCAGCAAGTCGTGCGCGGGCATCGTGAGCAAAGCTGCAGGCGCCTCAGCCATGGATCCATCAGCATGGCAACCACGGCCGTGGAGTCCTCAGCTTTTGTTCAACAAGAATTATTTAACTGTGGAACACAACTATATTCAATAAGTTTTATGATAACTAATCAACTATGGTTAATTATGAACATTTGTTCAATAATCAACAAGCAATGTTCATAATCAACCATAGTTGATTGTCAATTCAATATCGTCAACTTATTAAGTTGTCAACACCTATACTTCATTGTCACCTAGGTCTTTATCAATGTTCATGATCAACCATAGCTTTACTTGTGAATAAGCATAGCACAGAACACCTATTGAGTACTGCTATTGTTGATAATGAACATAATTGCCAACCATAGCTTTACTTATGTATGAATGGTTCAACAAAATCCAACAAATTAGCAACATTGGTATAATAGAAATATCACCTATACGTTTACCTACTAGTTCATGATCAACGATTCAACCAGTATTCAACATGAAGTACTACGGAATGTTAAAAACCACTAGAAATCCCGATTCACCATGATCAACAGTTTTCAACCATCAGGTAACCATGATTGAGCATGAAGTAACCATGATTAACCATTGGGTAACCATGATTAACCATTGTCAACCACTAGGTAACCATATGTAACCAACCACGATTGACCATGGTTGTCCACCACCAAACAGACATTTTCAACCAAGAGATGACACGACCAACTCGCCACAGCGGCCTCGTCTTCGTCCAGCAGAGCCGTGAAGTCCTGGAAAACGGCGGATCGATGAAGTCAGGCCATGTCAAGAGAGATGCGCCATGAAGATGATGGTTTTGCTGACCATGGTTTATTGGCTATGGGTCAAGCAGTTGACTGGTTGGTGACCATGATTCTTAAGCTATAATGATCTTAAGCAATCTTTGCTGACCATGATTGGTGACCAACCAACCAATGGTGATTTCTAGCTGGTTAATGGTTAATAATAGGGGACAATAGTCAACAATAGTGGGGGATATACCAGCTATATATGGCTATGGGTCAAGCAGTTAACCAACCAATTTCATAGGGGATAAGTTCACCAACAATAGTAGGGAAACAGCCTGGTTAACGATGGGGGAACCATGATTGGTGACCATGATTCTTAAGCTATGATGATCTTAAGCAATCTTTGCTGACCATGATTTCTTCGAAAAAAAATGGTTCAGATTGCTTAAGATGATCATTAATACTGTTTGATTGTCTGTAAGATCTTTTTTCCATGGATCACTGATGGTCAATGATCATGACTGTAATACTGGGTAAGAATCGTTGATCATGATTAGTGATCATAGAATGATAGTGATTGATAATTGTGTATTGTGTGACCTGTCTCTATTGACATACCCCCACTGTCATACCAGCTGCGAAATCACATGACATTGTATGATACGAGTACCAGTATACGAGTGATTCCTATCTGGTATTCCTGGCAGAGTTGACAGAGCCCGTCCCCGCTCTGATACAGTCCTCATGGGTGTTCGGTGACAAAAGCAATTTTCCAGATTCATGAATTGGGATCAATTCATCCATCATTATCCAACAACTGTGAACTGGTCATTGATGGTTATTAACCTTAACGAATCAGTTTTAATGACGTCTTATGAAAGGAAATTTGGTACGGGGCTGATCTGCAAATATTCAAGCACACTCACAAGATTTGCCCTCCCCAAATGCAAAGGTTCCTCCGAATCGTAGGAATTCTGCCATGATTCATTCATTCATTCATTCATTCATTCATTTCTTTCATTCATTCATTTCATTTCATTCCATTCCATTCCATTCAGTTCAATTCCATTCCATTCCATTTCATTTCATTTCATTCCATTTCATTCATTGGGATCGAAGAGTGTAGGTTGAAGACATCACTATCAACTGCTTGAATTGCTCCCCCTGGAGTGGGCCGGTTCCCACTATCAACCATTGATTCCCCTTGGATGAACCGCTATCAATTCTCAACCATTCATCACCCACTGACTTCCATTTCATCAACAACACCATTCGACCCACGATCACTTTACTCACATCATGGCTGACTCATGAAACTGGTGGTCATCATTGACTGCTGAGTTAACCTAGGTCAGCAGCCCTGAACCCATGGTGAGATCCCCTGGCACCAGCCACCAGCCCCAGGCACCAGCCACTGAGTCACCAGCTCCTGAGGACGTTCGATGGCCCAGGGCCCTGCCAGTGCTTCGATCTGCAGAAAGATGGACTTGGGCACTGGGTCGCTGGTCCTGGGACCGTGGAAGGCGTGGAGGATTGGCTGATTGATGGTTGATTCATGGCTGATGGATGGTTGGGTGATGGTTGGTTGATGGTTGTGGTTGGTTGATGGTTGGGTGATGGCTGATGGTTAGAGGCTGATTCATGGTTGGTCAATTTTGGATTCATGGCTGATTCATGGCTGATGGATGGTTATGATGGTTGCTTGACGATTGATTTATGGTTGGTCAATGGTTTGATCACTGGTTGATAGATGGCCAGCTAGGTACATGATGGTGTATTGATGGTTTATACTGGTGGGTGTTTGATGCTGGTGAATGACCGGTGACAGGGGTCGGTTGGTACCATCCAAGTGCTCACCACAAGGTGGACTACTCCTCTGATTGCTCCCATGGAACAAGCAGTAGCAACAACCATCATTGTCCATCAAGTAACTATAAAATTGACTATTATTACCTACCATTAGTCCTCAACCAACCATAGCAGTTATCACAAGTTCACCATTATCGACCATTGAGCAGCTACCAGCAGTCCTTTAACCATCATCAGCTACCATCAGCTGCCATCAATGATTCACCCTTGAAGCACTTAACCACTAATTACTGAACCATTCCTGAACGCCTAACCCGACCATTACCCAACCCTTGCCCATTCCTGAACCCTTCGCCAGTAACCCTCACTGAATCCTTACCTGTTACTTAACCGACCATTACCCCTAACTAACCAAGCATTCCAAAAAACCATTACTTCACCCTGCCCCACCACTTAACCACTAGTCCTTAAAGGACCATTGCTGAACTGCCAACTACCTGAATCCTTAACCCTTCCTTAGCCCTTCCTTAACCCTTCCCTAAGCCTTCCTTAGCCCTTCCTTAGGCCTTCCTTCACCTCTAACCGAGTCCCTGGCCCCCCACCATGGATTCACTCCGTTTCGTCCACCGAGCATCGTGGGCGCTTCGAAGTTGAAGCTGTCGTCCGCTTCCACCAGCCACAGCTGGATCCGCCTGCACTTCGCGGGTTTCTTTGCCGAACTGAACTCGGGTACTGTTAAGTATATGAGTTATATAGGCTTATAGGTGTGGGTTAACTAATGTCAACTATGAGTACCTAGGGTGATTTCTATGGGCTGACTAATGTTAACTATGAGGTATAGGCGGTATAGGTGTAATGAACTTCACTGCTTGGTGAATTCTCCCGGTTACAGGTGGTGAGTGGCGAGTTGCTTCGAAAGCTTCCTGCTTTTGTCGTTATTTTTTTGTGCTTGGCAGGTACTATCTGTTGAATGGGGAAAAAAAAGGCAACGGTTCCAAACTCTGCATGCTAAAGTTTGGCTGGATGTCGGTCCAACCGTCGTCGTGTCACATTGGACATCAGGACCTGTCTCAGTATTGCTTGGTTGTTACATCTACGGAAATAACATTGAACACATGAAATTGATTGTTGGCTGATTATCCATAATTACTGATGGTCATTGAAGGAAATCGGTGGTTCAATGATGATCGCTATTCATGATCACCTATGAACCATCAAAACGATCACATAATTTTCAGTGGAAGTAAATGTCAGAGGAAGTCGTTGGTTGAAGACAGATGATCAATTCCGGATCATGACTAAATGAACAATTGGTTGATGATCAATGCTCCTGATGCTCAAAGGATCGCTGGTTGGTACTGGTCTACCTTGACATTGGAGCCTCACCATCCCGATTTTTATGACGGGGGGATCATCATTTATCGTCACTAGCCATCATTGACCATCACTAAGCATTCCTAACCATCAGTTCACCATTTGCCGTTTCTGACCATCCTCCACTTTATTAACAAAATATAGGAATAGAATCTAATAAACCATCCATTTTTCGGATTCCCAAGCGCTGGAGAAACCATGAAATCACCATGAAATCGCCATCAAATAAGCATCTCATCCCAACAATCCCAGCCCTCCCAGCCCTCCCAGCCATCTGCCTGTGGGTCAAAACCCTTAGTCCACCTGGTTCCCCTATCATCAACCATTAGTTTCCCTTATTATTGGTTGGTTCTTATCCCTCAATACTGTTTAGTTGATATTTAGTTTCCCTACAGTTTGTTGATTATTAACCACCATGAAATTGGTTGGTTAACTGCTTGACCCATAACCATCTTTTCATCAGCATCTCCTCTCAGCCACGGCGCAGCAGCAGCCTCCGGATGTCCTTCGCCCGCTGATACGCGTCCAGCTTGGGCTCCAAGTCCACCGGAGCCCCCGCGAGATCCTAACATGGCCGGCGTGGCCCAGGTGGCACGGTGGTGATCCGCAAATGGGGGCCCTTCCCTAAGGGGAGATCAACCAGCAATCATTGGGTTTTTTTTAGTGGTTAAAAGTGGCTTAATGTGATTTGAAAATGATTTTTGGTGGGTTTATAAGGGTTTATAATGGTTTTGAGTGATTTGTAATGGTCTTTACTGCGTTTATAGGGGTTTATAAGGGTTAGAACAGAAGAGAACAACCAACAATTGTAAGGGTTTATAATGGTTTATCATGGCTAATAGGGTGTTGTAGTGGTTGATAGAAGTTTACAGGGAATAACTATAAGGGCATAATCAAGGTTTATAGTGGGTTGATAGTGGTTTTAAGCGCGGTTAGTCATAGGGGATTATCACCAACAAACTCATGGTTATAGAGATTATGATAGGGGTTAATAACCAAGATATACGGGCACAATAAGAGGCAATCATATTAATAATAGCGGTTTGTAGGGAGATCAACAAACAACAATAGAGGTTTACAGCAGCTTATAGGGGATAACAGCCAACAACACAGGGGTTTATGGGGGTTATAGTAAAGTGTTTATAGGGGTCATAATAGGGTGTTTACAGGGGTTGACCATCGGACTACTGGATACATTTCATGGTCATGTTGACCATTGGATTAATCGCTTCACTTGAGTTCAGAATCACCAATACCCACTGCTTGATAATGACTAGTATTTTCCTGACAAAGATGGTTAAGTCATTGGTATTAATGGTTACCTTGTGTTTGCTAGCTGATAAGCTGATCTCTCGTTGATTGATTATCATGATTAATTAATCAACCATCAGTGGGGGATACTGGATCATCATGGTCAAAAGTCTACTCATGACATGTTCTTTGATGATTAATAGGTACTCATGGTTGATGGTGAAGCGATGATAAGGTTCAATGTTGACCAATGAATGGGATAACGCTGGTGCATAATGGATGATGGCGGTTTATGGGTAACCATGGTCCATTTGATGATTGATAAGTGATAGCTAGTCAAAATGGTCTGTTGATGGATAATGCCCATGGTTGAGAATGCTTGATGATGATTACTCGGAGATGGAGCAATTGATCATCCCCCTCAATGTTTGGTGGTTTCTTAAAATGGGGGTACCCACAAAATGGCAGGTTTATTGCTATTAATGGTAAATATTAAGGATGATAATTGGTGGCACCCCTATTTCGAAAAATTACAGTACATGAAATTACCTTTTGAAAACATATCGACTTCGTAAATTACCATAAATCTATTTCTAGAAATTACCCTTAGGTGATAAGATTCTCACGGCCACAGCCTGGGGGTGCCAAAAATAATTATGTTTTCATTTTTTTATCATTTGAATTATCATCAGAAACAAACACCAAATCTTCATGGTCAAACTGTTGGCTTCATATTATGGATCTCCCCTTACTGGACCCGAAACATACTGCTCAGCTGACAGTTGAGGGGGAGCGGGTTAGCTCAGCGGAGGGTTTGCTGTCTGAGTTTCCATGGAGCCAACCACCAAGCAGCCCTAGAAATTTATCTTGTTAGTTGTCATTCCATGGTTTCTAGGGCTGCTTGGTGGTTGGCGTATAGTCAGTAATTAACTGACTATAGTTGGCTGGTGGTCAATCATCTATGTTTGGTCATTTAAATGTCATCCTGCTCCATTGTTTTAGCGAGTACTTAGTCACTCTTAACTATGATCTATCATGTATTGTTTCTGCTGCTGCCAATCATTACCCATCTTTAACTATTACATAAGCAACCATAGGCATAATTTGCCATTATTATATAATCAACCATCAATTATGCGTTCCATAAGCAACCATCAATTAACCTTTGTATAATCAACCATTAACCAACCATCAATCAACCACCGGTGTTCCTAAGCCCTCTAGTTACTCTAGTTATCCAGCAATATCCAGCAACCATAAAAAGCACATGTACCAACCCAATGGTACTAGTTATCCAGCAACCATGATCCAAGCATCCAGTACCATCCAGCACCAGTACCACCCCCTTGGGATCCCGGTCCTGGGTCCCTTGACCTTTCTTCTTCCTTGGCTCTTTATGCGCCTGCCGCAGCTTCGTGCTGTGTGGCCTGGTGGTGGGTCAGGGTGAGACCTCCCCGCTCCTTGAGATTCTTCCTGTAACATCTTCAGGTTGAGCCTACATGATCTACATGCGAACATACCCATCATCAACTAACCTATCAAGAAATAGTTGACTCACTCATGAACTATGATACACTTCGTAAATGGCTCACCAACAAAGAGATGATCACCAAATAATTCATGAACAAACAACACATCAACAATAAGTCATCAACAAATAACTCATCAACAACGATCAAGTAACACTGAGCAACCACAACTCACCGCATGACCCTGGCGTTCCATCCTGACCTCCTGTGATATGGCGCTGTTGATGGAGAAGCTGGCTGCGTGTAGCACCTCCTTGGTCGGGGATGAATATCAATGCCCTGAGGCTCTGCATCGCCTGTATGGTGGGTTCTCACAATAGGGGACCCCTCACTTAGCACCCTTTTTTTCAATGATTTTCAATAAGACAAGCAGTCGCCACCATATAGTTGTGGCTAAAGTTCACAGGTATGTACAGAAAACTTGGGGCATTTTTAGTTCAATGTATAGTGATGTGTTACCATAATGGACTGGATAACTCATGCTCAACGATCATCATTTTCATCACGGCCAATCTTGCCAATTTCCTGATGGCAACCCGAGGCGGTGAAATACGAACAGCTTGACCTTCCCAGGTAGGGGTCAGATCTTCGGCACTTGGGATACCCTTCTGGTCCGCAGGAGTGTCGACCAAGCTGAAATTTGGATGATATATTATATTGTACTCCGGAAAAATGCATGTGCGCATTGTGACTTGTCGATATCTCCTTGAAACTTGCATATTGGCTAGTTATCCTTGGAAATAAATAGGAGAGAGATTATGCTGACGATGATGATGAATATGAATGTGAATATGAAGATGAAGATCATGATGAAAATGAAGATGAAGCAAATGATGACGATGATGAAGAAGCAAATTATGATAATGACGATGAAGCAAATGATGATAATGATGAAGAAGAAAAGAACATGTTGATGATAATGATGATGATCGTGGTGATGGTGATGATAGTCATAATGACGATCACCATCATCAACAGGAACCACAAGAACAGCTGCAACCAAAATACAGACTCTCGACCCAAAAAGTCTGCCAGCAACCATTCTCTCCACCGCCCCAACAAAAACGATACGTTGGTCCAAGTCTCGTGCTTGGCACTGCATGGCAACGTGGGATTCGTCATGAAAATCACCGCCAAAAGGGCAGGGATCAGCCCGCCTGCTGCGGACCCCAAGGGTACACCCAGAACTGAGATCTGGAGGACATGATCTAAGAGTTGCATGCAAGGATCCATGGAAACATCGTCACCAAGATGCTATTTGTTGGCTTCTGATGACTGATCCATCACTACCTATCTGTCTGTCTCCTGTCATTGATGATAAATGACATTAGTTATGATAGTAAATCATACTCTAGTTAAAGGCTTCGAGAATGATGATGATGATGATGATGATGATGATGATGATGATGATGATGATGGATGATGATGATGACGATGACGATGACGATGACGATGATGATGATGATGATGATGATGATGATGATGATGATGATGATGATGATGAATGATGATGATCTATTCCAATTGTTTTTTCTGCGTTGATACTTGCAAAATACCCACAAATTCAGCTCCACATACATGAGCAGGTAAAAAACATGCCTGGATCAGGGATTAGGGTTCAATATCACTTCTTGATGAATTGTGGACCTAGAAAATGCATTAAAGACATAAAATGCAACAATTCCACTCAAAACCATCGCATTCCCTGAACTTACCCCAACAGTGGCCCAAGAGCTTGCGAAGCAAATTGCCAGAAGTGCTTGCTTTAGGACACCCCTTGTGGACAACTTACCCCAAGTACCACTCTTCCCACAACTCGTCCCACCACTCAACGCGCCTTTGCTCTTGGCTGCTACGTCGCCGGGTTGCAGTAGGTACTGTGCCCGCGTGGGAATGACCTCGCAAGGATAGCTGCAAGGATCCCGATTATCTGAACAAACATGGTGGGTCAAGTTTAACCATTGGTAATGGGGGATAAGTTCACCAATCAAACCATAGGGAATACAATGGTGGATGATGGGGGAACCAGGGGTACGGGGTTTTGACCCACAGCCATGTTGTTTAGATGTGTTTAGTAAATATACCATGATATGTATCTATGCGTGCATACCACCGCATAGTGATACTGTGCCTGTACATCTATGTGTGCGTGCACACCACCACGTAGTTATACATGTTCATGCAATACAATGAACACATGCAACTGACACTTCTTCTCACAGCGTCACCGCGAGGCACTCTATGTACACAGAATGTTGTGCATACATATGGTTGGTTGACCTATTGAGAATGCACACCACAACAACAACAGCAGCAGCAACAACAAAAGCAGCAAGGGACGAAGAGCAGCAACAAACAATAGCTGCAAGAAACTGCAACTGCAGCAGCAGCAACAAGTAGTGACAATGACATACAATGACAACAGCAGCACCCGACAAGTACATCGACAAAAGAAACAGCGACCATAACGATGACACAAGACAAATACGACACCAAGCACAGTCATCAAGGCCTACAACATGTCTTGGGGAGAAGAGAAACCCCAGCAGGCGGCAAAGTGTAAATCCCCAACGTCATTCTGCCACATTTGGCCTAGGTTGATACTGCTATTTACAACCTTGCAGTTGCTTCTTGCTGGTACACTGAACGCCCGCTATCGGCAACAACTGGCAAGCCAAATTCAAGCCAAAGCACTCGGATGTTCGTCAGATCCAGCACAAGTCCAGCTATATCTAGGCAACTTTGGCTGACCATCTTCCAACACATCTTCCAACTCCAAGCATCTTCCAACATAACCATCCCGGTTGCGACCTCCCAACCATCATCGGTGCTAGCCTAGTGGGCCCCCAGGGTGAGCGCTCCCTCAGCGCCCTGGCACGCACCCCGCACCTGTCGGATGGCTTTGCAAATGCTGAGCGCTTTGGCGTCCGCCTCCTGAGAGAGGCCCATGGCAACGTGGACGACCGGACCAGGGGTAGGAGCTAGGGACCATGTCTGAGCAGTGGAAGATATCGGAGGTATACATGTATCTTCCTAAGTAGATATATAGGCGTTACTGTTTAATTAATCCCAAACTAGTTGATGTTTAATTGATGTTGGGAGAAGTTGGCAATAGGAAGAGGGGAGTGATCATTGTTTGTTGGTGTTAACAGCTGTTTACCCCTGTTGATTGTTAACGCTACATGGTGAACCCCTGTTTGTTGTGATTCGCATGGCAACAGCAATCAATCAATCAAACAAATGGACATAAAGCTGATAATGACTGTTCATAGTGCTATAGAATGATTCAGAATGATTGAGAATGATGGCCAACAATGATTGATAATCCTTATGATGATGGTTGATTGGTTGATACTGCTTAGTACAGATTAATGCTGGCTGGTGAGCGTTTAACCTAGGGGATCGTAACCAACAGTACTAAAATCAACTTTAATGGCAGTACTACTGTACCATCTGTACCTGATCTGATATGCATTGCCAGTAGTGGTGGTATATACTCACTGCATCGCACATGATTAATCATGAAACGATCTTCAGCCATCGACGATAGAACTGGTTTGTCATTGTTTCACAATCTGATTGACGTCTTGCCTGTTGCTTGAGAAAAGTGTGTTTCGACAATTGTCGGTGAACGTTGAACAAAAACGATGAACATCCAATATGTCCACAACAACTGCTTTCCGAACATACGGAACATCTCTCATTTTTTGTATGTTCACAACCATCACAAAGTGTCAACAAAGATCCATGATTCCCATGCTCGGAATGGGTCATTGTGGCAACCTGCTGTGGGGCCATCACCTCCTGAGGGGTGACGAGCTTCGGCTGTACTGGGCGAATGGCATCGTGGTTGTGACTACCAACGATAGCAAATGGTTGGTGGTTGGGATAGTTGGTGGACAGTGACGTAGAGGGCCTGGGAAAACTAGCCATCTACAAAACCAAGGCCACCCACCTTGGGAAAGCCACCCATACTACAAAACCAAGGCCACCTCTGATGGTGACGATCCTCCATCTACAGATGGCCACCTCTCCTGCGAAAACCATCAGCTCAACAGCTGCGCCTTCTCGTCTAAAGGCCACAAGGTCACCGGGTGTGGGAGCGATCCGGTGGCGCAAACGGCGCCATAGACCACTGCCAGCAGCACGCCTGGGCCCATGGTTAGTCATTCATAATCTAAGATGGTGCGACTCAGCTGGTATGACTAAGCTGGTATCACCAAGCTGGTTGATAAGTGATACTATCGAGCTCATTAGTTCGTAGATAAATCATGGTGGATGATGACCGATTGCGGAGTGCTTATCGCTGCTAATGGTTGCTGTCAAGTTCGATTGTCGTTTCCAGTCAAACAAGCTTCTCCACTAGCTTAGTAATCAATATGAATCACCATCTACGAGGTATATAACCAGGCAGCTTCATGGGTCATCAGCAAACAATACGGGTTTGAAACCAAAGATGGGGGGACAACACCAGAGTCTACAGCAAGTTGGCAAACAGAACATCTTGGCAAACCGGACCACCTGCCAGGAGCAATCTACAATATCAATTTTGATGGCAAATCACAAGCTATTTCTTTTAGACTTTATTCATGTGAATCTCAAATGGTCGTTTCTCAATATAGGGAACCCCAAAAATGGTTGGCTCATTGCTGTACATGGTGAATAAAGGATGATTGATTATGATTGATCAAATCATTTAGGGGTTCCCCCAGCTATTGAGAAACCAGCAAATAAATAACTACTGAGTGGCTGCTTGCACTTGGTGAGTACTTTTACCCAATGGTTACTGCTTTGGTATGTGCTTCGATATGCCTTTACTGATAATCAGCTGCTAAGGGCTTCCCTGCAGAAGGGATGGATGTACCTGTTATAATGGGAGAATCATGCTAGTCCATGCTGGATCACCTGTTATGGTGGGAGAATTCCTGGCAGGTAGATGTAGGTAATGAAATCCCTTGAGCAGTTTCAAACGATTCGGGATGAAACAAAACGCTAGTCAAATTCGAGTCCCCACCAGACAGCGACTGGAAGCAAAAGTTGATAGCACCCAATCCAAGCCGTAAACATGATCAAGTATAATGAACAGCAACACCTGCCACTCCTACCATCCTCATCCATCCTCATCCGTCCTCATCCATCCTCCCAGAGACCCATCACTGCCTTCGTGGTCATCCTCCAGATGCGCCAACTGCTTCATGTTCCGCACTTGTCGGCATCGATCGCCTGGGCTGCTGAAAGCGGTTTCCCAGGAGAGGTAACCATTGGTCAATCAATATTATATAAGCATGATCAACCCACCATCAACCATGATCTATTATTATCTATAGTTAGTACTTAAGATATGGACCATGCTTAACCACTAGTTGCTTATCAGTTAACCGATGATCAACCCTGGTTCACCCATGATCAACCCTGGTTAGTCCCTAAGGAGTCATGAGTTCATGCACTGGTTAACCCATGATCAGCCATGGTTAGCCTGTCAATTTCAATATCTTCCGCCGATCAACGGATTCCAAGGCACCATAGATCTCAGTTTCACGTGCCGACCATTCGATCTCCAGCTCCTCTGCGGTGTCCTCGCGGAGGCAAGTGAAGGACCAACTGAAAGAGAGATCAGCAATAGATCAACAAACAACAATAACAACAGGATTTTCCGAAATTTTACTATGTGTTGTTCAGCACCAACAACTGAAGGATCACCAAACAAAAAGATTTCGGAAAACAAAAAAACACGTAATAAATGTAAACACCACATAACTACATAACTATAGGACAAGATACAACGTATATACCGTATGTATGACTGAGGACAAGATATAACTATATGACTACATACATATACAGATATATACGTACAGTCATACATGTAAATATGTTCATAAATAATGTAGATATGTAATATGCACACGTATGACCTACTGTATGACCAAGAATGAACAAGGCTCTTAATCATGCAAAATGCTAGACATCCTTGGTCTAGTCTTTGCAGAAATATCAGGCTTTGTTTGTTAGTGGCGAATCAACCACCGTGTAGGACATTTCCAGGCAATGCATGGTGCACATGTTTGGGAAGGGGGGGTAGCTTGGGTAGCATGAAGGATAGGGCAGGTTCATAGCAAATCAAGTCACTTCTGACTGAGGCCAGAAGTGCAAAAAATCCCACGAGAAAAGTGAATCCTTTTTCCACGAGGTCATCCAATTCATCCATCAAGTTTGTGACCATAACCAAAATATCAACCACAATGGGCTTCTGAAACTTGCAACACTTCAGCATAAGGGCTCGATGGCCCTTCCCAGCCAGCTGCTCAATCTAGCGGACGCGGTGGACCTTCACCCATCGATTTTGGGAGGGACATGGATTTGTGACACGTTGATGCACTTGACTGGGACCGGTGCATCCAAGCCAACTTGGTCAAATATGTGCGAAGTATAGACTGTGAGCGTGAGTGCGTTTGTTATCGTTGCTTGCTCTTACCCAAAAGCGTGAACCGGTACAGTATGCACAATGAGTATGGATAAATTGATTATTGAATAATCAGTGTGAATGAAACAGTATCAACCATTCTTCAACAATTTTACCATCAACTAGCCGCGCCGTGAATGTGCCAGCAATGAATCATTCATCACCCAATACTGTCCAATCATTCATATTGATTAGATCAACTCATATCATTCATCAACTAACCATTCATCAGCTCTGAATTGATCATACAACCAGCCATGAGTTCAGCAACCATCAAGAATGAACCATCAATTAAGCACCGAGTAACCATGAATCAGTCGTTAATTAGTTGTTCATCAAACAATACCAACTATCAACTAACCATCATGAACCCTTAGTTCACCATCCATTATCCTCGGCTGCACCATCATTTCTCATCACAAATGAACCACCAGCTGGTTGGTGGCTTCAACCATCCCAAATTCTGAGGGACATAAAATCATGAAACTACCAACCAGCAGTTGTTTCACCATTATTGTTGCTAATCATCATGAAACTAGTGGTTGCCAATGATCAAACCCATCATGTTGTTTTAATTCTCCCATATTTCTTTTGTTGCCACAACCATTACTGGCATTAACCATTGTTCTTAAGTGGTGTGAGATCTACCCATATCATTGTTTCCAATGATCTAACCCACAATGGTTGCTCTTTAACCACGAAACCATCAAGCCATTCTGGTTAGATCATCAACCAGTTGAGAATCAACTACTGTAGTTACTATGTTTGGTTGAAACCATCAACCAGTTGAGACACACGTTGGCCACACATCGTCCGTCCTCAGAGTTTCGTTTGGACATGGCTTCCAGGACTTCGTTGGCCACCTAAACCCCCAGGCTGCTGCCGGGATGAAATCAGCCATGGCTTAGTTAGTGGTTAATGTTGGGTTAGTGCTTGATGAATCTCATTGGATGGTGGATCTCAGTCGAAGTACCTCCACAACACCAGCTTTGCCCTGTTGAAACCAGCCACTTCAAGTCTCCACCCGCGTCAAGCTTGATGAATGATTGATTGCTTAGTCATCCTTGGCGAATGATTGGGCCATCATGTCCAGTAATGGTGGTTCTGTCCTTGGTTGTGTACCGTCATGAATCATACAATTCATACTACCATTGGCAAAGATTAATACTTTTATTGTAAGTGCTCATTAATCGTGCTTTGCAAGATGATGCCAGATGAGTTCGGCGAACGTCATGGTGTACCCTGCACTTGTTGCTTTCCCCATTATATGACCGTTTGGGGCACACCATTTGTGGGCAAACCCATTTTCCAGTAGGTGCTATATCCGTGCTGCATCTAGTCTATATAGCCTTGGTTGTCTCATCGAACATTAATGGCGTACCAGTAATCAGTAATTAAATCTTAAATACAGCAGTACAAACTCAGCAACTGACTATGACCATGCTTGTTCATGGATGGCTGCATATGTAGAACAGAAAATACCCTCAGGATACCGCTAGAGATGGATCTCTACCGTCTGCTTATGCACTTTCGGACCAAACAATATTGTACGATGAATCTCTTCGTATCCCCTCCCTCATTTTACCACTACAATTCCAATGGTAAACTCAAGCAGTCTTTGCCTGAGGATTTCTATTCCAGCAAGGGTTGCACCATGAACTTGCCGTTGCTTTACCATCAATTTAAGCATCAATCAACCACTGATTAATCAATGCTTAACCGTCCACCCAGGCATTGATTAATCATCAAGTAACCACCATGAGCTGGTGAGTAATTGGTTCTTTGATCATTGAAAATCATTAACCTCATTGAAAATCATTGCAACCGCTTCATCAATTCAATCAATCATTGACAATCCATCAACCATTGATTAATCATTGGTTAACCATCAATTAAGCATTGAACCTCAATTTACCATCAATTAGCCATTGATTAACCATCAATGAGCCACCAAATCATGAACCTCTTCCGGGTCACCTTTGAAGCCAAGTTGCCAACTTGAATTGCGCCTCAGCTCGGCGCCGTAATTGGTCCATGGCTGTTTCCCCCCCCCCGTTACGAATTGGGCCACCAGCAACCGATCATAGACGAGTTCGTATCAATGGTGGCCGTGTTAACGACTAAATCAATGGTTCTTGTGGCTAACAAAAATGATAGTTCCTAATATCTATGATTCTGCCATTCACCAATTATTGATGGTTGATCAATGGTCTTTTGTGGCTTAAAAAATTGATAGCAGAATCATTGACCAGTTGGGCATTAATCAGTACTGGTTGGTTGTTTCGACCCCTCTGAAAAAGAGTCTTGTTCATCCGAAATATTGTCGAAGGTCAAAAATGTTCGAAGCCACCAACCAAATCGATTATCGGTGATTCGCATGATATTCAAGAACGAATGTACACCCGACTCGCTGCAACAGCCAGGGCAGTTATTCTCTGCCGGATGCTGCCGGTCTTAGTGTTGGTTCATCCAGGTGCGACAAACCAGAGGCAGCTGCCAGCTAGTTCTTCGACTTATGTCCTGTATCTGGCAGTTCATCGTGGTTCATTCATGGTTTGTTTCTTGTGTGTCCATGGCTTCCATGATTTTTTGATTTTTGCGTTGGTGCCATGGACACACAAGAAAACTATAATAATGATAAGCAAAATGATTTCCTCCGAGCCACCACGCAGAAAAAATCGACCATACTAATCGATGGCATCTATGATTCTGTAGCATGCTGTTCTCAACAAAATTTGCCACAAACCATGGCTTGGAAATCATCAAACAACGAAACCCATTTCATCGTTGTTATTTCGCCATTGTCCATGGCTCGTGTTTGTTGTTGGGTCTCCTTGCTCATCAATCTTTACAAGTGACTCAGGTCAATATATGGGCATGACTAGCCATTGCTTGTGACCATGAAAAACATACCTCCATTCACTCCATGACCATAAATTCACCATGATTCAAGCCTTTAGCTATGACCATTCCAATCATTAAATGCTACTGTACTTTAAACCAATGGAGTTTCTTCATCATTTTCACCATGGATTCAAGTGCATGTTCACATTCATTTTCACCATGATCAGCAGCTGATTCTCTGAAACAATTCCTTGGTGGCTGATCCCTTACTCAAAATTTTAATGGTTTCAGTGGGCTCATGGTAGAGCAATCGAATCCCAAAACTCTGCTCCCAAATATCCAATCCCAAAAATCCAATCCCAAAATCTATAATCCCAAAAATCCAATCCCAAACATCAAATCCCAAAAACACTCAACTCAAGTCACCTCAAGTTGACCAACCGTTGATGGCTGCGACCAACCGCCACGGCCGTGATCCAACCCCCACCGCTGCGTCCATGGCCGTCGCGTGGCCAACTCGTGGTTGCTCCAGCGCGTCAGGACCTGGTCGCCCGTGAAGCCGAAGAGGCGCCAGGGACCTCAGGAGGTCGTGACCGAGGCGGCGGGGAGGCCCAGCGAAATGGAGGGCCATGGAAGGAAGCGATGGTTACATGGAACCGAGGGCCATGGATGGAACCACTGGTTGGATGGAACCCGAGGGTTGGATGATGATGATTATATGATGATTGATGCTGGTGGGAACTGATGATGGAAACTGATGCTGGTGGGAACTGATGATGGTAACTGATGATGGTGGTGGTGATGATTGATGAAGTGGTGATGGTGGTGGTGATGATTGATGAAGTGGTGATGGTGGTGGTGATGATTGATGAAGTGGTGATGGTGGTGGTGATGATTGATGGTGGTGATGGTGGTGGTGATGATTGATGGTGGTGATGGTGGTGGTGATGATTGATGGTGGTGATGGTGGTGGTGATGATTGATGGTGGTGATGGTGGTGGTGATGATTGATGGTGGTGATGGTGGTGGTGATGATTGATGGTGGTGATGGTGGTGGTGATGATTGATGGTGGTGATGGTGGTGGTGATGATTGATGGTGGTGATGGTGGTGGTGATGATTGATGGTGGTGATGGTGGTGGTGATGATTGATGGTGGTGATGGTGGTGGTGATGATTGATGGTGGTGATGGTGGTGGTGATGATTGATGGTGGTGATGGTGGTGGTGATGATTGATGGTGGTGATGGTGGTGGTGATGATTGATGGTGGTGATGGTGGTGGTGATGATTGATGGTGGTGATGGTGGTGGTGATGATTGATGGTGGTGATGGTGGTGGTGATGATTGATGGTGGTGATGGTGGTGGTGATGATTGATGGTGGTGATGGTGGTGGTGATGATTGATGGTGGTGATGGTGGTGGTGATGATTGATGGTGGTGATGGTGGTGGTGATGATTGATGGTGGTGATGGTGGTGGTGATGATTGATGGTGGTGATGGTGGTGGTGATGATTGATGGTGGTGATGGTGGTGGTGATGATTGATGGTGGTGATGGTGGTGGTGATGATTGATGGTGGTGATGGTGGTGGTGATGATTGATGGTGGTGATGGTGGTGGTGATGATTGATGGTGGTGATGGTGGTGGTGATGATTGATGGTGGTGATGGTGGTGGTGATGATTGATGGTGGTGATGGTGGTGGTGATGATTGATGGTGGTGATGGTGGTGGTGATGATTGATGGTGGTGATGGTGGTGGTGATGATTGATGGTGGTGATGGTGGTGGTGATGATTGATGGTGGTGATGGTGGTGGTGATGATTGATGGTGGTGATGGTGGTGGTGATGATTGATGGTGGTGATGGTGGTGGTGATGATTGATGGTGGTGATGGTGGTGGTGATGATTGATGGTGGTGATGGTGGTGGTGATGATTGATGGTGGTGATGGTGGTGGTGATGATTGATGGTGGTGATGGTGGTGGTGATGATTGATGGTGGTGATGGTGGTGGTGATGATTGATGGTGGTGATGGTGGTGGTGATGATTGATGGTGGTGATGGTGGTGGTGATGATTGATGGTGGTGATGGTGGTGGTGATGATTGATGGTGGTGATGGTGGTGGTGATGATTGATGGTGGTGATGGTGGTGGTGATGATTGATGGTGGTGATGGTGGTGGTGATGATTGATGGTGGTGATGGTGGTGGTGATGATTGATGGTGGTGATGGTGGTGGTGATGATTGATGGTGGTGATGGTGGTGGTGATGATTGATGGTGGTGATGGTGGTGGTGATGATTGATGGTGGTGATGGTGGTGGTGATGATTGATGGTGGTGATGGTGGTGGTGATGATTGATGGTGGTGATGGTGGTGGTGATGATTGATGGTGGTGATGGTGGTGGTGATGATTGATGGTGGTGATGGTGGTGGTGATGATTGATGGTGGTGATGGTGGTGGTGATGATTGATGGTGGTGATGGTGGTGGTGATGATTGATGGTGGTGATGGTGGTGGTGATGATTGATGGTGGTGATGGTGGTGGTGATGATTGATGGTGGTGATGGTGGTGGTGATGATTGATGGTGGTGATGGTGGTGGTGATGATTGATGGTGGTGATGGTGGTGGTGATGATTGATGGTGGTGATGGTGGTGGTGATGATTGATGGTGGTGATGGTGGTGGTGATGATTGATGGTGGTGATGGTGGTGGTGATGATTGATGGTGGTGATGGTGGTGGTGATGATTGATGGTGGTGATGGTGGTGGTGATGATTGATGGTGGTGATGGTGGTGGTGATGATTGATGGTGGTGATGGTGGTGGTGGTGATGATTGATGAAGTGGTGATGGTGGTGGTGATGATTGATGAAGTGGTGATGGTGGTGGTGATGATTGATGAAGTGGTGATGGTGGTGGTGATGATTGATGAAGTGGTGATGATGATGGTGATGATTGATGATGATGAGGATTGATGAATGGTTAAGGTTGAATGCTGTTGAATGGTGGATATTCATGGGACAATTTCTTGATTTGTGGTTAAAGTTGTTAAACTAGTGGTTAACTGATGGTTTACTAATGGTTGACTCGGGCTGCTGATCATGCCTCGTCGGATCCTCCACAACAAGTAAGGCCGGCAAAGGGGATGGTATCATCGATGGTTCATCCTACCTAGTGGCTAAACCCCCCCAGGTGACCACCCAGTGATCACCGCACACCCGAAAGCATTTATCACATCAGCCATCCATTGTCTGATAGCCACCCTATGCACGCATGCATAGTTGACATACAACATCTTAATGTATATAATCATAAAAGCATAATTATATCATATGTCAATTAATGAATGTAAGACATGCAAGCATGATACACAATGATAGATCATAAGAGATAGTACTCTTGCCGCTTGGTGTTCCAATCGCTTGCCACCACACCGACTCACATCTCTACCCTCAACGCGGCCACAGCTTTTTTCGGCGGCGAGACACTGTCCTCGTCCGGGAGCAACAGCGGTGCCAGATCGCGCGTGAGGAAATTGATCCGAAAGCGCAAGCATTCGAGTCCTCCTGGGCGCTCACTCGGAGATACCCACGGCATTGGAGGAGTTTTCGAGTAGGGTCAAGCCGACAACCCAAGCTTCTCCAATGGTATGAGTTCAAGTTCCAACAGGGCCATATAGCAAGATCATGCTTAAAACATTCAACAAAGAAGCCTGCGCAGGGTGTATGAAACAGCTCCAAATTTGATCGCACATCTTCCCAAGCTCACCAAGCTCATCAAAGTCCATAAGATGGTTCCACTAAGGTCACCGACCAAGATCCCCAGCCGACCAAGTTGACCGAGTCCAGTCGCGCCTGTGTGCAACATCTCTAGAAGCGTCAGATCCAAAACGCGCGACAGCAGCGAGCGCATCACTTCCTGGTGGCTGATTAGTGCTGAATGAATGCATTAGTGGTGATGAATTAGCATGCATAAGCGCACCTTGACCACAATTAAGTATGCTTAAGATTGTTTAGATGGTTTATTGATGGCTAATATGTGCTTAGGCAGTTGTTTGTTGGTGGTTGATGGGTGGTTCATGGTTAAATCATAAGTATTTGAGTCGTGCTTGCGGAATCGTTAGTCATTGGGGATGGAGCCATCTCTGACCGGGCTGGGCCGCTCACGCATCGCCGGGCTTCATTTCCAACACGCGTAGCTGCTATGTTTCAGCTATGGTTTACATTCTATGGTGCATGCTTCAGAACCCTTCAGAATGTATGGCTTGTTGATTAAAAACGTAGATTCTTTAGGTTTCTTAAGCATAAACCATGATATAGTGAAGCATTGTTGACGTTTGCCCTGGGGCATTGATCGTGGGTTGGTAGCCAAAGAACCCTATCACTAGCAATCATTTGTTTTTTTGCGTGTTGATATTATAAATAATGATCAACGTTGGGCTGCCCCTGGTTGATTATCGATATTGACCACGGAGTTGATGGTTGATTGTTCATATTACATATCCATAAACTATGATTTATCCATCAATCACAGGTCATCAAACCCTCACAAATCACTGTCATCTAGCTTCTTCCCCATTTCGATTGGCTATCAATAAACTAGAGTTCTCAACTATAGGTTCTTGAGCCATCACCCTATTCAGCCAATGCATTTCCATCAGCCATGCTGAACTCCTCATCGGTGAATAAGTTGAGCCATGCATAGTGCCATGGAGCAGCGAGCAGCTGAGCTGGACAACTGTGAATGGCTTCACTATGAATCTGGACCCTGGGATAAACTATTGTGATCGATGGCTGAATTTCTTAATGATAGCTGGATGAGTACTGATGGGTCAATATACTATTAACTTTCATCTGTCAAATGGTAGTTATACTGACCCGCGAAATAACAATCATTTTCATTATCAGTATTGGAGATTGAAAGTTCATGTTAATATACATACATCATTTATGTAGCACTCCACGATTGAAGGGTTACCATTCCCGACTAACCATCATCGCCCGTGAACTGGACATTGCGTGCCATTCATTACCAATCATTACTTAAGCTAGTATCATTGATCAGTATATCTTTCAAATGAAAGGTCTACCTTGTATATTGGATAAAGAATTGACCTGTGATGCATTGACAATATCATATACCCTGTCCATTGATCATTAGATCAACAATTTAGTCATTATCCCATGAACACCTGTTAACCATCTTCAATCATGATCAACGATACTAAATAACCATATTTTCCATGATATAGGTTTATTGTTACTATTATTAATCAATGGCCAAGAAAAAGAAATATTAACCACTACGAACCACTACTAACCGATATCAATCAGTATTCAGTATTCATCATTATTCACCAATATCAACCTATATTAATCATCATCACGATCACCATCTCAATCACTATCACCATCACAATCATCATCATCATCATCATCATCATCATCATCATCACTTCATCAGCATCATCATCATCACCATCATCATCACTTCATCAGCATCATCATCATCATCACCATCATCATCACTTCATCAGCATCATCATCACTTCATCAGCATCATCATCATCATCACCATCATCATCACTTCATCAGCATCATCATCATCATCACCATCATCATCATCATCACCGTCATCACTACTTCATCATCATCATCATCATCATCACCATCACTTCATCAGCATCATCAATCATCACTCCATCATCATCATCACCATCATCATCATCACTTCATCATCATCATCATCGTCATCATCATCATCACTTCATCAGCATCATCATCATCACCATCATCATCACTTCATCAGCATCATCATCATCACCATCATCATCACCATCACGATCATCATCACTTCGTCACCATCATCATCATCATCATCATCATCATCACTTCATCATCATCATCATCATCACTTCATCAGCATCATCATCATCACCATCATCATCACTTCATCAGCATCATCATCATCATCATCACTTCATCAGCATCATCATCATCACCATCATCATCATCACTTCATCACTTCATCATCATCACCATCATCATCATCATCACTTCATCATCATCAATCATCACTCCATCATCATCATCACCGTCATCATCATCATCATCAATCATCACTCCATCATCATCATCATCATCACCATCATCATCATCATCATCATCATCATCATCATCATCATCATCATCATCATCATCATCATCATCATCATCATCATCATCATCATCAATATACTACCGTGGTGCAGTTCTCGTTAAGCTACCATCATGGTTCGGTTCTCGACCCCGTCACTGTCGAGTCTCCGGCTGAATATCGTGCAGCCGCTGGTGCAGTTGTTGACGCTCGCGGCGCTTGGAATCCTCACGGGTGGAGAGGCGCTGGTGAATGGTGGCTATTAGGGGTAATGAATGGCGGGTGAACATCGGTGAACCATTTTGTAACCATGATTTGAGCATTACTGAACCATCAGTAAAATAGAACCATCATTTAAGCATGATTTAATCATTATTTTGAGAATTTTTGAGATATTGTGAGCTTTATTTAATCACTTTGCAAGCATTAATCACTAATTATATGATAAGTATATAGGATAACCAACCATAAATAACTAAACAATAATGGTTCAAGAATGGTTCTCAAACGTTCTTCATACTGGTTTAAACATGTCCAAGCACGGGGGCTGTCTGACAATGTGAGTCTAACAATCTGCATTAATCTGCCCGCCGTGTTCCCATGACACATGGCACTTCCATGAGAACTGCAACCAGCAACGTTTCGGCCTGTAGAAGCGCTGGCAACATCGGTGGTGCAGTCATTTCTGGGATGGTTTAAGATTGACCTATAACGATATGTCGAAAACTTATCCAACAATTGGTCGGCCCCAATATGATTTTTCCGATGCACCAACCCACCCTGTGATACGCAACAATTGGTTGTTTGTGCCCAAAATCATTGGGATACATCATATTATCATATTTGTCCAATGTTCACTCAACAATTGTTTGATTTCACCATGTTCTACCCAACATTTGGTTGGTTACACATGTTTTTACCGAGTTAAACCCCATAATCCCAACATCATTGGCACGTTGAGTACCCCTATCCCCTCACCTGCTGACCTGCCCAGCCGTGCCCCCCTACCATCCCCTAGCCACGGTCCAGCTGCTTGGTCAAGCGCCGGCAGGAGTTGGTGCTCACTTGAAGATCCAGCACCAGGTCCTGAGATCAACAGGTGCACTGCTGGTTGAGGTAACAACCATTGCGACAGTGGTGGATGGTGGATCAATGGTGGATGGATGGTGGATCAATGGTGGATGAATGGTGGATCATAGGGGAACAATGGTGAATGGCAAATGGTCAATGGTGAATGAATGGTTGACCAATGATGTGTTGATCGCGTTTGATCGTTACTTGTTGGCTCACCCACGGTAAATTGACGGTCCATTCTTCGCTACTGGTAGATTTCTGGTTGATGAAAAGGTTCATGGGCACCTCCAGCATCGCTAATATGTTTTTTTGAATGAAACAAATGTGAAACTCATGGTGAACTGGCCACTTTCGTTCAAGTTACTTATTGGCTAACCAATGATAAATTCATGGGCCACTCCATCACGAATCATTCCCTCCGCGGAAAAAAATCCGAAAATCCGCGCCTCCTTCTTGTTGTGCAGGTCCATGGCAGTGCGGGTGTACATCTGCCGCTCTTGGAGGTAGGTATGGTAGGTGATCAGCTTGCCTAGGTCGCAGGATGTCGCGTCCGTGCATGGTGAGGTACCTGCAGTATCACCAGTTCATCTGCCACCCCCGAAAAATGGTAGGTTTATTGGCATAAATGATTTAGATGGTTAAGATTGGATGATAAGGGGGCACCTCTATATTCAGAAATCATTCTATTACAGCTGATGGTTCGTGGAGATGCGGTATTGATGGCCATGACTAACACATGGTATACAACAGGCACGGATTTTGATGCCATGGGCTGCAAACATTTTCATGGCGCCATGGCAAATGTAAAGCCCGTTGTGATCTCCTGAACATTCTAATCAGAGTGGTGAACCACCAATCAATTCTGGTAGGTAAACCATAGCCATGGTAATATGCTACGTAGTATAGTAGCTACACCCATTAGTTGTCAACTATAATTAATCAAACGACGGATAGGGAATGGCGTGCCATCTATAGCCATGGCATTACCACAGCCTGTCTCCACTGCACCAGTCTCCTGACATGGGCATGGGAGCCATGTTCAGCAAGCACAGGTCCAGTGAGGTAGTGCTATAATACACAACTGGTGGGAAATATGTTTGTTATCATCATTTATCCTGATGCCGGTACTAAGCAAGATATAATCATACAAGCAACCTTTGATGCTTACATGTGTTCACCACTGCCTTGGGACTAGATTGCTCCCAAATCCCAAAGAGTGATCCAATGTTGGTAATGACTTACCTGCTTCATCAGTTTCGCGTTGGGAGTGGCCTGGCCATGATCAGCAAATCGATCAGACTGGCTGGTGACGTCATGACGGATACCTCCAGGCTTTTCCAGAAAGGTCCATGACTGGGTAGCCTTGGCACATCATGTTCGATGAACATCAGGTAACCTCTGAGAGTCAATATTAGCCAACCAAATGGTTGACTAAATGGTTAATGACTTTCAGGGTTAGTTATGAGGTCAATATTAGAATACTCGAATCCATCATTCTTAAGCAGTGAATACATTTACCATAAAATCAAGCTGGAATCAAAATGATTTAGTAAATAATTAACTCATACCCGTTAATGCCAAGAATCGTTGGCTATTCAATGGATTGAATCGTTGGTTACTCAACAGATTTCATGGTTCCTAATCATTAGTGGATAATGACCAACAATTGGCAGTAAGTCAAACCCCCGTACACCTGGTTCCCCCACTATTAAGCATTGTTTTCCCTATTATTGGTGGAAATCCATGGAAATCCCCCATTAGTTGGTTAGCTAATGGTGGTGGAAATCCCCCATTAGTTGGTTGGTTAACTGCTTGACCCACAGCCAATTCTTGGAAGACTTGAGGCCATGCTGACCAGCACCACGATTCATTGGCCCCGGCACTGTCTCCGCGATTCTCCACCGCGAAGATCATCCAGTGCCGAAACGGGGCAACCAAGTCGCCTGGAGCCGGGGCTGTGCCAATGGTGGTGGGTGATGGTGGTGGTTGATGGTGGTGGTTGATGGTGATCAATGTCATCCATTACAGTAGCCACCATGAATACCATTAATCATGTGTCATGGCATGTCATTGCCTGTAAAAGGATGCTTCATTCATGGTTACTGGTTCACTGGTCATGGTGCTTCGGAGTGATTTATGGCTTTTTTCCAGCAGCGAATAGTGGCGTTACGTGGTGTTTTTTAGCAGCACACAACATTTTCACTGATTATCAACCAACATCATCAGTTCGTCACCACTGATGATTGGTGATGATCAACCCATTACTACTGATTATCAACCCTACATCACTGATTATCAACCCATTACTACTGATGATTATCAACCAACATCATCACTTCACTGATTTTTCACTGATCAACCAACATTAGTCACCAATCAACCCATTACTACTGACGAATGGCGACCACCCCACGGTGCGCTGTCACTACGGCCGAAGCCCCATGGCCGTGCGCCGCGGCACCGATCAACGTGCGCTGCAGCAGCTCGCCCTTCTTCCGGCGCCGGCGCATGAGCAGCGCGTGCATCAACTTCCACACGCCCCAGAGCCAGATCAACGAAGAGCCCCTGAACCCGTGAAGTGATGAGGAACGGTTGCTGTGGATGGTTGGTGGATGAATGGTTGGTGAATGGTGGATGAATGGTGGATGAATGGTTGGTGATTGGATGGTTTCTGAGCGCTAAATGGTTGGTGAATGATTGGTGATGATGGTGATCTAATGATGGTCAACCATATGGGGGTGAAGAAGAGTTGGTGAACTGGTTATCCAATGCTTTGCTGATGATGAGTGGAGGTCTTTAATGGTTGTTGGCGAGCGTGATGATAAATGGTTTTCTGAATGGTTATCTGATGATGATTCAATGCTCAACAACTGCTCTTCAGTGGTTGTCTAATGTTGTTGTTTCACGCTCTAGAATAATTGGCTAATGGTGTGTTTCACTGCTCTTCATGGTTCATGCTGATTCTTAGCCATTGGATACTTGACTGTGAGTAAGAGGCTGAAGGATGATCGACAGTAGTCAGCTGAGCGATGTTAGTTCCTTGATGCTGCCTGGTAGTGACAATCATTGACTATTGGTCTATGATCATGACCAGTATGATGGTTGACAACAACTGAAGGTTGATAACAACTGATGGTAGTTGATGTGTAGATTAGTAAGAGTGCATGGCCAACAGGAGGACAGAACACATATCAATACTGACCTCCTGGCGTGTTCAACAGTTCCTTTTGGGTGACACTTCCCCAAAATTGTGCTGCTATAGTTCGTAACGATCCTTACTTAAGAATGAATAGTGTGAAATTAGTTGATCTACTGTGGTTGCTTCTTGATTACATATCATACTTTGGCTACATGTCAAATACAGTTGGCCTCGATCCCCAAACCACGAGCTAGTCTCCATAGTTCATTTGCTGCTAAGATACGATAGTGCCTCCTAAGGCAAACAAAACGCTATGTCGTTTGCCCCAACTGAAGGATACGATTGGCCAATATGAATCCTATGGAGAACGTTGATCTGTCTTATAGTTCATGTGCTATAATGGGTTTCCCTATGGTTGGTTCATTGGCAATACCATGGTTCATGTACTATCCTGTATTTCCATTGATTACTGTAATTGTTGAACGTCAATGATATAACCAATCATGCATACCGCTACAGTGAATGACCGCAACATGTTTTGTCCAATTCTGTATCAGGTGACTTGGAACACTGCTATATACAATCACTGTATCCCTACAGCCTAAAGTGCATGCCAATATCCTTCACTGAACATGCCTTTCTTTTGTATCTACATGCATAGTCAGTAGAAAACTTGTCACCAACATCCTGAGCCCTATGCATCATATTGGTGTTGTACAAATTAGTATCGTCATCCATAAAGTCCATATATCATCTTTGAATTCATACATGGAGATAACAATACCTACATGATATATCATATATCTCAGTGGTTTCACTACATAATCCGTATCTGTCGAGTACTGCATAGGTCACGAAACCAAAAAATACACAGTTTTACCTATGAGGTATTTGTAAACAGTATAGTTCACCGTTAGCCAATTTTCTTTCGTGGCATTTAGTTGGTTAATTGTGCATACATCTTAATTGTTTAGACGTAATTACTATCTTTCAATATAGTATCAAACATTTGATTGAAACAATCATACTTTTTGCCTCATATTCAGTCAAATGGTAAATTCTTATCCATTAAACTAGCACATCTATGTAAATATAAACGGTTTGTGGTGATTTATGAGGGAAGCCGAAAAATTATTGCTGTATTACTATAAATGGCTAACAGTGGATGATCTGAGGGTTTCCTATTTTTAGAAACCACCATATGGCTGCATATTGGTTGCCGATATGCTTCATATGTTTCTCATTGGTTGCTCCCCGACAGGCTGCGAATCGCGAGTTCCGAGACACCCTGATCGCCCCGCCGCCAGCTTCATAGCAAGGCCTGATTTCGCAAGTGGCTCCAATAACCAGGCACCGAGGAGTGCAAGAACCATGGGGATTCGGTGCTGGTTTGTTCAGGTGGGTTAGTAGAGGTTGGTTGATTGAGATTGGCGTCGTGGTTGGTTCGTTCATGGTTGGTGAACTATAATTACAGGTTGGTTCATGGATGGTTGATGAATAGTATCTAGTCAATGATCAATGATGTTGGCACATAACTTTTTTTCAATCACTATTGATGGCTTGCTGGTGGCTCATGATGTTTCCATATCTTTTTAAAGGCGCTATAAAGCCCTGAATTGCAGTCAATCCAGCCATTTTGTTTGACACCCAAATTGTGCTTGTCGGACTTCATTTGAATACATCCTCAATGCATCCACCAACCTATCCTGAAATCTGTTTAGCGATCGATCGATCTACCTGCCCTTTTACCTTTTAGCTATTACCAATCCTTTCTTTCCTTCTCAAACATCTATCCATCTACAATCCCTATCTATTTTTCTATCTGCATGTCTATCATCTATGTATCCAGCCTCAGAAGGAACCTTTTGTGGTGGCAGAGTCACCCTTTTCGGTGCTTCTGACCTTCAGCTCCGTGGCTACGTCCCACCGCGAAGCACTGCCCAATATGAAGTGTGTGCCATCTCTATGCTATTTGGTGTTTTCCCAAAATAAGGAACCCTCCAAATCATCAGTTGACAATCATTTGAAACATATATTTACCATTGTTGGGAACATCTATTTTGCCAAACCACCATTTCTGTACCTTTTGGCAAAATATATGTTTCCAACAATATTTGAAAAATGTATTTTATCATTGTTGGGAACATCTATTTGCCAAACCACCATTTCTGTACCTTTTGGCAAAATGTTTCCAACAATATTTGAAAAATGTATTTTATCATTGTTGGGAACATCTATTTTGCCAAACCACCACTTCTGTACCTTTTGGCAAAATGTTTCCAACAATATTTGAAAAATGTATTTTACCATTGTTGGGAACAATATATTTATCGTTGTTGTCAAACCTTTTGACTTTTTTGTCTCTTTTTGTTGTCTCGCTAGAGCCCTGGACATGGATTCCCAAAGGCGAACGAAAAACCATGACACTGTGGACATAAGCATTCACTTAATTGGTCATGAAACCACATACAACGACATAATACCATATGTACAAGATAACATCACAATTCAAATTGATTCATTAACATCCTCATATCTAACGTTGTAAATCTTCGGCGCGGCGCCATTCAATCACTATGAATCATCAACTGCTCTCAAAATCAGGAACCACAATTGGACCATGTGAAGCTTAGCCCCATAATTGTTGTGTATACACCCGTATCAACAATCGATTTGGGTTCATAATCCATCATACTCAGCCACAACGAAACCACTATCTATCAAAATTAGGTAATGACTAATATCAACCATCTGCAGTCACGGTTTTCGCTCCTCTGAGACGTTATTAAATCACTGTCACCCAGTAACCAACGATCAATCTATCTTGTGAATAAATTTCAATGAATCATTCACCACTGTTTTCATCCTGTGGTGTACTATTAATCATCATGAGCCGTTCATTAAGCACTGATTGACTCCAAATTAACAACTACGGTTTTCAGAACTAGCAACCATCAACCACTACATTCTTGTAATCATCAACCATTACCCATGATGTAACCATCTGTATCAAGCACCAACAATATATAAACCATCAACTAATCAATCATGGATCAACCATAGATCATCCATAGATCATCCATCAGCCATCAATTCAAATCAATTGACCACTCATTGACCATCATGAATCACCGACTCACTATTCATTGGCAGTCCACCAACCATAAATTCATCATCAACCAACCTTTCCTTAGCCATCATTAGCCATAATTGGACCATTCATGAATCATCAGTAACCATCCAGTGACATCCATTGACCACCAATCAACGGTTCATTAACCATCCATCCACCATTGACCATTCGCATTCACCATACATCAACCAATTCACCCACATGGAGCTGCAACCCAGAGTCGGTCAGCTGCCACGTCCAAGTTCCTAAGCGAATCGAACAGCTGGACATTAGGGAACATCATTGCCGGTAATGATGATGCATCATGCCAAATCACTCCATATCACGTATTTGGGGTCTTGAAATGTCTTGAAAACGTGCGGCATTTCGCAATTGATGGCTGAGGGGAAAGACATGTTTCTTAATGGTTTATCAACGGTTCAATACTGGCCAAGCAATGGCCGGCCGAAGGTGTCTAATGTTTCATGACTGGATAATATCTGGCTAACAATGGTGAACTGATGGTTACTTGATAGCTGTGCTGGATAGACAAGATTGGCGGCTAGTAACTCTGGCATACCACTAGGCAACTACAATGCATCGACAACCTGATGCTGAACAGTTCTAGTAGTTGATGAGGAGGTGAATCAGCACTTAGGGCAACCACTGCCTGGGATCAACTTCGCCAATGGTGACCAGGGAATCGATGCTGTATCTGAAAATCAAGGAATTGACTGGCATCAAGATTGGAAAGCTAACACACCACTGGTGGGTTATTCTTATTCTGGTTCAAGAAAGTGTGAAATTTTGCACTTCACTATTTCAAATAAATGCACCATGTGCGTTAAAACCACCATAAAGCGGAAAATTCGGAAAATTGTCATTTCGCAAAAAAAGAACATGATTTCCAACATGCACTTGATTCATTGCAGTAAAGTTACCTGTTTCAACAGAAACAGAATTTAATGAAGATGATGCCGTTCATTCATGTGAAACATGCTGTCGTTACATCTTTAATGATTGTTCACAAAACATGTGATGTCAACAATATTATTTCCCTTCGTTTAAAACATTATTCAATGAAAATCAGAAAATTTCAAAGGCATGACGAAATCCAGATACATTGAAATCGCCTACAATTGTTCTAAATCCATCTCATGTAGTTTCCCCACTAATGTTTGAATTATTTGAAATTGTAGCTGGTGTTCCAGTAGTTGTTGCATTGTTAATAAAAAACAAGAACAACAAATGGATGATCATGACTATCAAAAATTTTTTTCATATCCCAAATCTTCGCAAAACCCATCTGGTACATTTGTCCGCGCCAAAACAACTGTATCTAACAGTTGAACGAGCTGATTGTTAGTGTCCGAGTTTGAAATATGATCATTTTCTTTTGTTTGTATTGTGAAAGTTTATGTGTTGGATTATGAAATCATATGGTTGCATCCTCAGCGATCGAGTTTGCGCTTTTTGAGTGTATACTGCGCGGAGCTGCTGGCCGCTTTGGGCTTTGCGAACAATAATGCAGCCAGATTTGGGCGTGAAAGCCAGGGCCCAAATCTTCTTGCTTTTTTTCTCCGATATTCGGAATTCAAATATTCCACTTTGCCATGGGCAATCAATCGTCTCAAATGAGCTTGAAACGGCTTGAAATCACGCGGAGGTCGATTTCTTCGACGTGGCATTCTTAGCAGATTAGGCAACAGCTTTTGTGCGCCTCCAGCCCATCGCTTTCAATTTTTCTCGTAGGAAAAGATCCGCTTTGGGTCTTGTATATACTTGGCTCGCGGGGGATGATATTCAGGTATGTGGCGCTGGCAATCAATCGTCTCAAATGAGCTTGAAACGGCTTGAAACCACGCGGAGGTCGATTTCTTCGACGTGGCATTCTTAGCAGATTAGGCAACAGCTTTTGTGCGCCTCCAGCCCATCGCTTTCAACTTTTCTCGTAGGAAAAGATCCGCTTTGGGTCTTATATATACTTGGCTCGCGGAGGATGATATTCAGGTATGTGGTGCTGGCATTGGTCTCCATGCTTTTGATGTCCATTACCGAGGGCCTCAGCGCGCATTGTTTTTGCTGTTTGAATCTGGTATTTCAAGTATTTTCATTGTTGAGGTCTGCGCTGAAAATTCAAAGCATCTTGAGCAGCAAAAATTTCGGAACTTCTCGATGTTCGGATGGCGCAGGTACCTTAGCATTATCACTTACATCTTAACAAGTGTTACTTCATGAACTGGATTAGAAACTTTGTCGGCTGAGGTGTCTCTGAGCTCTGGACCGACAGCCCGGCGTGACACATAGTAGTGGAAGTTCTTTTCCTTGCTGTTCTTCCTGGAAGGTGCATGGAGTTGGTATCAATTGAAGCTGCGTCCCTTTCTTCTCCAGGGTACCTTTGCAAGGTATGTCTTCGCAGGCATAAGCACCACCTGAACGCAAAGGTTTGCGCGAAGATTGATGCATATGGAATAGGAAGCAGTTGATTTTCAGAATCTAAGGTTTCTTGAATATGAGGTGGTGATTGCGTAAGTGTTGGCGAAGTAAAAAGTGTTATGTATTTGAACTTTAGGTTAGAGGACTGTATGCGTTCACGCCTTTTTGACCTTGTCGTTGTCGAAGTTCACTTGGCAACAGGCGTCAGACATGTAAGGTCGAGTTGGAAGGTCACCAGCGGAAACGTACCTCGATTGCCACAGTTGTGCTGTTTTATTGCTTATGGCTTGTATTTTGTAAGTCTAACTGATTTCAGTGCATTTCAGCAGGCGGTATAATGGTGGAAATGTTGTCAATGGTTGAAGTTCAAGTGGTTGTACCTGTGCAATGGATGAAGAGATCGTGGAAAATTGCAAATTACTGAGCAAGTTTGAGAATATGTGCGTTTGACTGTCGCGCCTTGACAGTATCAGCTTCTGCTATAGCCATAAATACCTTGATGAAATGGGTCTGTTGAGTCTAATGATGATTTGTTATTGGAGTTTTGGAAACTAGGTGGCTCTGAAAGCGTATTTTTGATATACGCTTTGAAGAATGGTGTCAAGGTGCACCTGTCGGAGCTCGTGGTCTTCAAGCTCTTCGTAGTGGTGCTTTTGGTACCTGTGTGGAAAGCTGTAGGTGTTGGAAAAGCAAATTGCTTTCAAAATCTTCAATTATATATCAGCAGCGCCACGCGTCGCGGACGTGCGAATCATGGGGCGCAATGTCGTACGTCGCTGAGACGGAGCGGGTTGAGAATAACATGTGTAGATCCAAAAGTGTATACAGGTCAGGTTGATAAAAACAGTGATAATGAGAAATGATAATAAGAATGGCAAGAATCTAATACTGATAATAATACTGATATATATGTGTGTATAAATATATATATATATATAAATATAAATATATCTATAAATATTATACACAATTTTGCACATGCACATAAAACACATGAACAATGATATGTGTATACAAGTATTACGTTGTTGTTCGTTTAATGGTTATATACAATATAGCTGTTGCTTTGATGATTGAAAAAACAGCAGTTCTTTATGTCATAAAAAATGAACTATCAACACACATCACCAAAAAATGGAAACAACACATCTGAAATATCATACGGTGGTGAATCCCAGAAATGGTTGATGGGAACATGTAAAGGCAAAATATCGGAGTTCGGCTGATCCTCATGCGTTATGGTGAAACACGATGAGTCTGACAAGGAGCCCCAGGAAATCCTTGCCGTTGTAGATCTGCTGGTTCACTAGCGTTTTTGGCCCGCCTATCACTCTTGTGTATATCTTTATCTTGACAGTATGACCTGAATTTGCCGTTGGTTATCTCCTTACGACTGATATTCATCACCATACTATTCTGCATGAATAATTACAGTATCCTGTTTAGAGTGAGTACCATTCAATGCACGCCATCTGCTAACAGTACTTGAATGTCCGTGAACCACAGCTGTGATTGCACGTCTCTGCAGCCTCACAGCCCCTGGGATCATGCGCTGATCATACCTGGAAATGCGCTGGTGACCAGTCCTGAATGCAGCGCTACAACTTTCACCGGTCAGCTGGTTGTCCCCATGCAAAGATGATGCCGTTCATTCATGTGAAACATGCTGTCGTTACATTTTTAATGATTGTTCACAAAACATGTGATGTCAACAATATTATTTCCGTTCGTTTAAAACATTATTCAATGAAAATCAGAAAATTTCAAGGGCATGACGAAATCCAGATACATTGAAATCGCCTACAATTGTTCTAAATCCATCTCATGTAGTTTCCCCACTAATGTTTGAATTATTTGAAATTGTAGCTGGTGTTCCAATAGTTGTTGCATTGTTAATAAAAAAACAAGAACAACAAATGGATGATCATGACTATCAAAAATTTTTTTCATATCCCAAATCTTCGCAAAACCCATCTGGTACATTTGTCCGCGCCAAAACAACTGTATCTAACAGTTGAACGAGCTGATTGTTAGTGCCCGAGTTTGAAATATGATCCTTTTCTTTTGTTTGTATTGTGAAAGTTTATGTGTTGGATTATGAAATCATATGGTTGCATCCTCAGCGATCGAGTTTGCGCTTTTTGAGTGTATACTGCGCGGAGCTATTGGCCGCTTTGGGCTTTGCGAACAATAATGCAGCCAGATTTGGGCGCGAAAGCCAGGGCCCAAATCTTCTTGCTTTTTTTCTCCGATATTCGGAATTCAAATATTCCACTTTGCCATGGGCAATCAACCGTCTCAAATGAGCTTGAAACGGCTCGAAACCACGCGGAGACGATTTCTTCGAGGTGGCATTCTTAGCAGATTAGGCAACAGCTCTTGTGCGCCTCCAGCCCATCGCTTTCAACTTTTCTCGTAGGAAAAGATCCGCTTTGGGTCTTGTAAATACTTGGCTCGCGGAGGATGATATTCAGGTATGTGGTGCTGGCATTGGTCTCCATGCTTTTGATGTCCATTACCGAAGGCCTCAGTGCGCATTGTTTTTGCTGTTTGTGTCTGGTATTTCAAGTATTTTCATTGTTGAGGTCTGCGCTGAAAATTCAAAGCATCTTGAGCAGCAAAAATTTCGGAACTTCTCGATGTTCGGATGGCGCAGGTACCTTAGCATTATCACTTACATCTTAACAAGTGTTAATTCATGAATTGGATTAGAAACTTTGTCGGCTGAGGTGTCTCTGAGCTCTGGACCGACAGCCCGGCGTGACACATAGTAGTGGAGGTTCTTTTCCTTGCTGTTCTTCCTGGAAGGCGCATGGAGTTGGTATCAATTGAAGCTGCGTCCCTTTCTTCTCCAGGGTACCTTTGCAAGGTATGTCTTCGCAGGCATAAGCACCACCTGAACGCAAAGGTTTGCGCGAAGATTGATGCATATGGAATAGGAAGCAGTTGATTTTCAGAATCTAAGGTTTTTTGAATATGAGGTGGTGATTGCGTAAGTGTTGGTGAAGTAAAAAGTGTTATGTATTTGAACTTTAGGTTAGAGGACTGAATGCGTTCACGCCTTTTTGACCTTGCCGTTGTCGAAGTTCACTTGGCAACAGGCGTCAGACATGTAAGGTCGAGTTGGAAGGTCACCAGCGGAAACGTACCTCGATTGCCACAGTTGTGCTGTTTTATTGCTTATGGCTTGTATTTTGTAGGTCTAACTGATTTCAGTGCATTTCAGCAGGTGGTATAATGGTGGAAATGTTGTTAATGGTTGAAGTTCAAGTTGTTGTACCTGTGCAATGGATGAAGAGACCGTGGAAAATTGCAAATTACTGAGCAAGTTTGAGAATATGTGCGTTTGACTGTCGCGCCTTGACAATATCAGCTTCTGCTATAGCCATAAATACCTTGATGAAATGGGTCTGTTGAGTCTAATGATGATTTGTTATTGGAGTTTTGGAAACTAGGTGGCTCTGAAAGCGTATTTTTGACATACGCTTTGAAGAATGGTGTCCAGGTGCACCTGTCGGAGCTCGTGGTCTTCAAGCTCTTCGTAGTGGTGCTTTTGGTACCTGTGTGGAAAGCTGTAGGTGTTGGAAAAGCAAGTTGTGTTCAAAGTCTTCGGTTATTCAAAGTTCGGCAGATATATCTTCTTTGGTTCAATTTGAGGTCCGCACTGTTGATCTTGTGGGCATTCCTTGGTTGAGACCATGTATTAGATGCCATCACATTTTTTGATCTGCAGTTTGCATATGAGGCTTCGACCGCTGTAGCAGTCGTGGTGGCCTTGATTGTTTGGCTCCAATTGTCGCATCTGAGTATAACCTGAGTATTTCATGAGTTTAGAATTCCGATGTATATTTTCTGAATCTTTATTGGTACTGTTGCAGTTTTGAAGGGACTTAACTTTCATTGGGTTGCAGGCCTGGTCAAAGTCGTCGAGCTCGGTTGTTGCTTGCGTAGGATCTTCGCAAGAGACGTCGAAAGGTTCGACGGTATGAAGGAGTTGGCGCCTGAGTTCACATTTATTCTTTATGTCGAGGTTGTACATGATTAAACAGTTTCAAAAGGACCGGATAACCCCACATGAGAACATTTTCCTGTAGTCAATGATCATGCAAAGCAATAGTGGAGAAGGACTTAGGGGTAATGAAATGACGGGGAGGAAGGCTGTGGCTGACGAATCAAACAGACTCAAACAAAATCACACAACAACACTGCAACCCACAACACACCACACTACACCACGCCACACCACGCCAACACCAACACCAACACCAACACCAACACCAACACCAACACCAACACCAACACCAACACCAACACCAACACCAACACCAACACCAACACCAACACCAACACCAACACCAACACCAACACCAACACCAACACCAACACCACACCACACCAAGACACCACACCAACACCAACACCAACACCAACACCAACACCACACCACACCA
>VSDK01012897.1:130700-141753 GCA_009767595.1 Symbiodinium kawagutii | reverse complement strand
CACACCAAACCACACCACACCACACCACACCACACCACACCAGACCAGACCAGACCAGACCAGACCAGACCAGACCAGACCAGACCAGACCAAACCACCACACCACACCACGTTACACCACACCACGCCACATCAAACAAAATGTACCACCCCAAAACAAACCAAACGCACCACACCAAAAGGTATCAAGACAAAACCTACCAGGACAAAACGCGCAGCACATATCCATCCAAAGCGCCACGCCGGCCACACGAAACACGGCCAATGTAGAGCAAATGCTGCGCCGGCCACACAAAGTCACCGACGACCAGGGCGCCCCAGGGTGCGCAAGCGTTCCGCCACTCTTCTACAAACCTATTTTAAGCGCCACACCGGCCACACAGAACGAACCTCATAGGTCCAAAGTACCACGCCAGCGCCTGCCACGCAAAGTAGAGGGTGCCCAGGGCGGCCAGGGAGCGCAAGCCATCCTACGAGCCTCTACAAATCCATCCAAAAAGCCACACCAGCCACACAGAGCCGAATCCAAAGTATTAGGCCGGCCACACGACACACAGCCAACGCGCACGAAACCTACGCCGGCCGTGCGAAATGGAAGGCGCACAGCCCCACATGTCGCGCAAGCCTTCCGGCAAGCCTCTACACTTCCATCCAAAGTGCCACGCCGGCCACACGAACCAACATGACAAGCACAAGAGATGAACGATGATGATGATGATGATGATGATGATGATGATGATGATGATGATGATGATGATGATGGATGATGATGATGATGATGATGATGATGATGATGATGATGATGATGATGAATGATGATGAATGATGATGATGATGATGATGATGATGATGATGATGATGATGATGATGATGATGATGATGATGATGATGATGATGAATGATGATCAATGATGATGATGATGATGATGATGATGATGATGATGATGATGATCAGGGGGAGGAGGAGGAGGAGGGAGGAGGAGCACAGGAGGAGGAGGGCTGGGGGAGGACGAGGAGGAGGACGACGGCGACCGGCGGGACAAAAAAATAAACCCCTACAATTCCACGCAAGCAAAAACTCTGTGAAAAAATCCTTCTACAATCACACATGCCATTAATCATTGCAAAAATATCGATTGATTTCATCAATTTTCGCACACGAAAATTATACGCTGAATTCAATCATATTTCTTTTTCATTGGGAAAGCAAATTTCACTTTGACCCATTAGCATACTTTCATGTCTATCACGACGTTCTCTGTCTTTAGTAAAGTAACAAACAGAATAGTGATTATTAAATTTCCCTCTTTCATTAGCAATGATTTTGCTTTAAGCTGCCAATACTTCAATTGACCTTTATTTTCTTAATACCGCAACCGGAAAATATTTCATCACATATACTTGAATTACTATCTAGATTTTTGCTTAATACCCGGTTCCATCAAAAAAATGAAAAGCTCATTATGAATAAGCGTCGAGCAGCTTCATGTTGTAAAAAGCCATTGTCTATCAAATAGTTCTTCTATGAATCGAAATGATACAGAAAACTTTGTTTGGTCTTTTGAGAATATTATCTTTTAACAAGCGTCGACGCATTTTTTTTTATCTTTGCCGGTTAAAAGGGCAATGTTATATAGTGCAGCTGTATGATTACTATTGATAACTGATATACTGCAACTGTATTGAAATTTACCGATAATTTGTGTATCTTAAATTTATACCGGTAGTGACAAATCAATCGTTTCGATTGCATAGTTCGCTTCTTTTATTTGAATTGGCTCCAAAATCCAGCAACAAGTTTCTTCTGATTGAAAGGTTGACTGAATTCCTTCTTTGCTTCTTGGGTCCTCTTCACTGAAGTCCCAGAAGGCCTTGAAGACCTTCTCGCCCTTTTTCCCAAAAGGCTGTCGGCGCAGGAGTTTCGTGAGGTTGTTGAACCCCAGGCCCTTCAGGTTGAACGGCCTCTGGCAACCCGAGGCGGTCGCCAGTAGCGCCGTCAACCAGCCCTTCAAGGAAGTCACCGTTCACCTGCGAAAAACATTGAGGCCGAATAATAGCCATAGTGACAGTGGCAGAAAAATGTATATTATAATCATTCGAAGCAAAAAACAAGCGAAGCCATAGTGATCATTGCAATTGTAAAACGCGAGATAACAATCAGACTAATCACGCTTTAATACCAACCAAAAACAGACTGCAGAAAGTAGAGGAACCACACCCATAACAACACTAATGTTACCAGTCCTCTAAATAACTGGAATGCTCTAAAGAATTCAGCACTCAAAAACCCAACGTGCAAATGAGAATTTTGTGAAAAGAATGGCAGTGTGTTAAAAATGATGCTTGTAATATGCGGCCGGCCTGGACAGAGGCCGTCTTGTTCCAGAAAGACGGGCGAGTGTGTTGCACGAGAACTGGGGGGTAACTTGGAAAGCGGCTGCGAGAGCGATCTTGAATAGAATGAAAAGAAATGCTCCGATGGGAGATCCAAGGAGGAAGAAACGCGGGCACTGTGGACACTCTCAGGCTTTCACCTTTGGGACAGGGCACGAAAGAACACTTCAAGAGAGGAGTTTCATCGTAAGAAGAAATGCCATGCAAAAACTCGAATAATGGACACTGTGCTTTCTTGAGCCAAAATGGCTACAGTAAAAATCAAAAACATGTGGAAAAACAATGCCTTTCTTTTTTGTTGTTCTCTTTAATATGTGTGTCATGGTTGATCATATGGTTGATATCCGTTATGGCTGGTTGACCCCACCAACTGCTTCATAAAACTGGCTTCAGAACCCCCAAGCCAGGTAGCAAGCAAATGCAAGCAGCATGGGTGTGCTCCATGATGCTTCATGATGGTGAATTGTGGTGAATTGTGCTGATTGATGATGATGAATGATGATGAATGATGATGCATGATGATGCATGATGATTAATGATGATGAATGATGATGAATGCTGATGAATGCTGATGAATGATGATGAATGATGATGAATGATGATGAATGATGATGAATGATGATTAATGATGATGAATGATGATAAATGATGATGAATGCTGATGAATGATGATAAATGATGATAAATGATGATGAATGCTGATGAATGATGATGCATGATGATTAATGATGATGAATGATGATAAATGATGATGAATGCTGATGAATGATGAAAAATGATGATCAATGATGATGAATGATGATGAATGATGATGAATGATGATGAATGATGATTAATGATGATGAATGATGATGAATGCTGATGAATGATGAAAAATGATGATCAATGATGATGAATGATGATGAATGATGATGAATGATGATTAATGATGATCAATGCTGATGAATGATGATGAATGATGATGAATGATGATTAATGATGATCAATGCTGATGAATGATGATGCATGATGATAAATGCTGATGAATGATGATAAATGATGATGAATGCGTGATGATTGATGATGAATGATGAATGATGATGCATGATGATAAATGCTTGATTTTGAATGATGATGAATGATGGCCAACGGTCAATGATCACTACGGTAATGTTGATGATGACTGCGTTGATGCTCCATGGTGAGTAATGATTGGTCCATGATGACGGTTCCTATGGACCTTTTGATTCATGATGCTTCATGATCATGGTTATTGATTCATCAACCGATAGGTCACAGGAACAAAGTGGTAATGATGATAGTCATTATTAGTCATTGACACTAGGACACATTGGTCGATGATGATGATGATGATGATGATGATGATGATGATGATGATGATGATGATGTGATGATGACGATCGGTTATTGATGATAGTTCCTATTGGTTCATGCTGGTTGACCAAGTTGCTGAGGTCTCCACCAACCGAGCCCTGCTCGCCCCATCGTCCCATCCTTTCGCCAGGTGGCTCTTTGGGTCTCACCTCTTCCTCCTCGGCTGCTGTCAGCAGACCTATGGCCTTGTTGTTCAGAAACCAGGTTGACCATCAATAGCTGGTTAATGGTTAATGATAGGGGATGATAACTAACAACTATAGGGGATATATACCAACTGTATGGCTATGGGTCAATATCAGTCAACCAACTAATGGGGGATAATCACCAACAATAGTAAGGAAAACAATGGTTAATGATTGGAACCAGGGGTACAGGGTTTTGACCGCCCATAGCCATATCACTGTCGGGAGTATCACTATCATTGGTGCCATCCAAGATCATCCAAGTGAAGATTTGTTGTGTACACTATGGTTCACAGTAGTGGGTATCAACAAAAATAGTGGTAGATTCAAGTTGATCTATCCCTATTCTTGGTGGTATATATGCTTACTAATAGGGAGATCCAGCTACTACTTAGCCATGGTGGGGGTGGTTGATTTAGAGCTGGATCTTGAAAATGCTATGCGCCCTGAGAGGTTGATATCACTACCTGCTGCAACTTGCTTGGCCAGGTTGATGAGACCAGCTTCGAAACGGAATGGTTTCATGCTTGATGACACTGATCATCCATCAAGTAATCGTATATCATATATCTCCACATGTCAAAGAAAAAGAAACTTTTAAAGATGTTGAAAACAAGAAACCAGCTAGATTCACCATACGCCATTGCCAGCAATGACTGCTACAACCATCAGTAAGCAGTGTAGTAAGTCTCCAGCTAAACCATACCCACCTGAACTGTTTCTTCTCTGTGTCTATACGCTGGGTGTTGCTATGTGGCAGGTCAAAACCCTTAGTCCCCCTAGTTTCCCTATCATCAACCATAGTTTCCCCTATGAAATTGATGGTTATACCCCATAAAATTGGCTGGTTAATATTGACCCATAGCCAGTTGGTATATTTGCTGGTATTGTTGCTCATTATCCCCTATTACTAACCATTAATCAGCTAGAAATCACCATTAATTGACCCATCCATGGTCCAACTCGCCATGTTTCTTCGGGTGCGCAGCTCACCATGGCCACCCCGATGTGGCCACCCCGGTGGGCCGTGGGCCTCCTCCTCCTCCTGCGGCATCTGCATCATCTTGGCCAGCGACATGGCCGGCCCCCGGGCCCTCGTGCTGCCACCCTTGCCGCGGCGATCCAGCTCCATCAGGCGGCCCTGAACCTGGGAGGTGAGGCTTGGATGGTGAGTTGGTGGAGGTTGGTGGGTTGGTGGGTTGAGGTTGGTGTTGATGATCTGATTAATGATGAATTTATTTTTGATTTATCAATCATCGATTTCTGCAACAAGAATGGGATATATCAACTATAGCTCGTTGATGGCCGCGGAGGCCTGAGGTTGATGTCATGAGAGATGCTCTCCTGGGAGGAGATCTGGCTTTCCAGCTAGTACCGTCCCCATGGGTCTAAGTAGCTCTCTTGAAGTTTTGCTTTGGGATGAAATCGTCAGTATTTCTTTGGATTGTCGATACATAGCCATGAGTTAGATAGCTTCATCCATAGTTATATAGTTATATCATCTCATCAGTACTAGTGCATACAGCAAATGTAGTTCGATGTTTATAGCATTTTCCTCCGGATATCACCTAGATCCATCGGGCATCCCAACCAAGGCACTCCATTGACCTCCCCACAACCCCAAGATCTATGACACGACAGCGGCGACAGCTGCGGCAGCGGCACCTGCACCCGGATGTTTTCGAATCTCTGGCAGCGTCGGATGACTTCGCTCATCGAAATGCTCTTGCGCTTCATCTGCAGCAACCGCGTGGATAACCAGCGATGACCGACCTCGGAGGGGGCAAGGCACTGGCAACGACCATGGGGCCCCGTACCTAGCCATAGATTGGGGGGTGACCATCACGAAAATGCTTCTGTTGAAGTCCCCAAAAAAATCAAGAAAGAATCAACAAGACCAATATTGACCCATCATGATCGAAAATGCCACTATTACTCCTCACAATTATTGGTACCAATATGGGCATCACCAATATGACCCAATAATTCGTCCACTCGTTACCCCTAAAATCCCCACATTGCGCACCAATTCACCCTTCCGGCACAGGGCAATCATCGACCAGCTGATGGATCGAACTTGATGGAACCACCTGGTTACGCTATGGCTATAACCTTTGACCATCTGATGGTTGGTGATGTTTATAATCATATCAATTGGGTGAAAGATAGCTCACGACTATTCATCAAACATCATCAACCAATCATCACCTGCAACATGTACATCTTGATGGTCAAACATGACGAAATTCATCGTGGCGCCAAGCCACGAAGTAGGGAATCCGCAGCGGCGCACTCGCTGTGCCGCCATGGGCGCCCCCCGGGATGGCCTCTTGCCCTTCACTGATGTACACGGATCTCTCCACCAATCGAAGCAACCGCAGCAGGAGAGAACTTTGCCGAGCGAACTGCGCGTCCTTCGCCTGAGGAAAGCAAGTGTAATCCTTCGGGAACCAAAACATGTCAGTCCATTGATTTCATCTTGAAGAATTACGAATGTTTTAATACACGGTGGAGGTCATAAACTTGTCTTGTCAAGGACATGACAGGTGATAAACAACCAGCATGACTTGTTTACCAATGGAATCCATGAGGGATCCATCGGTCAACTGAACGGGAGTTGTCTTCCATAGCTGGTACGTTTTCGCCCCAGCACTGGCCAAATCAGTCAAGACTATAGTGGCGGGCTATAGCCACCAACAATAGAGATCTTTATTAGAAAAAACATCAACACTTGAAGTGATTCAAAGATATTCAAAGGCATACGCAGCAGTGACGCATATCTTGCTGCCACGTTCACCAGGGCGAGGAGGAAGTTCATCGAGCTATCCACCACCACGGAATGAAGCTTTTGCTTCGCTGCGTGCTGTATCGCTGCATGCAGCTGCTGCCACTGGGGCCCCCGGTTGCTCCACTTGCTCAGGGCCAAGGCAAAGGAAGCTGGTTTTAACCTGAGGAGCCCACAACCACGGACATTGTGTTCGGCTGCCATTGGGATCACAAGGCTTCAAAACTTATGTTTTTGATGGAAACAATCTGTGGCGCTGCTGCCCTTTGGGGGTACAAACGAGTTGAAAGCACCATCGAGCATGTTGCTGTTTTGAGCATGGTCTGGACAAACATCTTTCTCGTTTGAGAGCTCTTCGAAAAACAATAACACAAATGTGAAGTCATAAAGAAAACGATAGCTTCCTATACCAAGAAAAACTATCAAGTACTGTTGGCAATGTATCATCAATCCGCACTCATGATTTTCACCGGGTTGGTTGATCGGAACATCTACAGGAAAGCCTTGTTTTTACATGTTTTTACCACCAATCATAGGGGTTTCAGGTAGATTTTCCCATCCGCCAACCCAGTGAGATTTACAACCCGTTCTCCTTGAATGAGTGGCGATGGCAACTGAGAAGATCACGGCAAAGTAGCGAAATCCCCACAGGTTGATCAAACACATCAACCATCAACGGACCTCACCAGTTTCCAACCGAGCGCCAACTCTTGAAGCCTCCCTAGCGAAGAATCTGTTCATCCTTGGTCGGTTTCCATTGGAATTCGGAGTCAAGATCCTGTCCTCAGGTTCTAGTATGATCATTGAAACCCATGGTGATCATGCGATTTCTTACAGATTAAAAACCGACTACTGCACTGCAAATGGCAACCCTTTAAGTGTATACTTGAGCCTGCTGGCCGTAAGATTGTCCATGTTTGTCTTTGCCAATTCACCCTCCTAGATTTCTCCATTCAATCTTACTGGACGTAAGATTTGGAAATGCTATGTTGATTTATCTTGATCGTAAGTGCTTCAAGTATGCATTGTAAAACTAAAACTGACCACAAACCCCGTTCAACATACCAGAACAAGTTGATTTGCCCAGAAAACAAGATGTCCATCCATCCTTTTATTCTAAATGATTGGTGCAAGTTGTGTGCGTTTTGCCGACACATTCAGACCAATTTTGCGTCTAAATGTATAATGAAACACTCTCAGATATGATCCACAAATCACTTCCGGACACTCGCAAAGTGAGTTGTTCTCAAAAACTGGTCCCTGCTGGTCCCTGACCTCTAACCTCACACCATCAGCTGGTCCCCTTCACCAACCCCCACCACCAGCCAAGCACCCCATCGTTCAGTGGCCACTGTTCCCTTGGCGTCAGCCACTTCTGCGTCAACAAACAGGGCTTTGGCTTCGCCAAAACACCTCCATGGCGACGAACCGCTTCGGCCACCTCCTGATGCCGGCGCTGGTGCTGCAACCCATCGCGGCCATGGGCGAAGCACAAAATCCGTGGGTTTTGTGATAGCCGGGGCGGCCAAATGATCCAAAACTTCGCACATGTGTAACAAGTTCATGGGACCCGTTTGTTTGTTTGTTTGTTTGTTTGGTTGTTTGTTTGTTTGTTTGTTTGTTTGTTCGTTCTTTCGTTCGTTTGTTTCATTTGGGGACCTGTCACTGTGGCTCAGCTCCATTTTGCGGGCTGGATCTTGGGCGGAGGGTTGCTGGTTTGTCTGATAAACCATAAACAAGCATGACAACAAGATCGGATCAAGGTTGGTGGATCATGGCATGTTAGTATGATCCAATCATCATGTATAATACTAGTTCATCTGACTAAGATCAAAACAATCTTATGACGCATTGGAGTAGTGATCGCATAACAGATTTTTCACTGCCTCAGGCAGTGGCCGATCCCCCTCCCTGGCACATTGGTCTTGACCCTTAATAAGCCCTGGGTTGAACACATTTTTTGAGGAACCATTTCAGTAGGATACCACGACTTTCAGAAAATATTTCCTTAAGAAACCAGGGGTTTGTTAATCCAGGGTTGATATTACAAAGCAGTTTTGTGTTTTGTGATGCTCATGACCTCAAACATCCGACCAAAACATACTTTACATCTTGCGATGCTTTTGCGCACCTGGCCGAAACTGAATCACCGACCGATCCATTCACCACCATGAACCATGGTAAACGAGCAGTAGCGTTCTCTACCACCGTAAATCATCATGAATCATCCATCAAAATAGACACCTGAGAAGAGTCCAGGACTTTTTCAGTACAGATTTAACAAATGGTGGCATGCAGGACAGCGATCGCCCGAAAACAACCGCTGACTCCATCCGAGTGTCACATGCATCGTGCAGCTCCCGCAGTACGCAACTGGGACCAGATCCAGAGCCTCCTGTGCAAAGATGGGTGGCTTACCAGGCTTACCACGATGGGTTCGTAGCCGTGGTTGGTTGATGGGTGGCTAACCACCGGTGGGAAGTGGTGGGTGGCTTACCAGGCTTACCACCATGGGCCTGCAATAATGCTTGGTGATGGGAAGCCATGATTCGTCACATGGGACCCTGAGAGATGCTTTGCAAGCCATGGCAGCATGCCTTCAAACTGAGATCTTGATGAGATGAACGACGCTTGATGGAAAGAAATGGCGAGCTGGGTCAATATGACCAACCAACTTCATGGGGGATAATCACCAACAAGGTCATAGGGAAAACTATAGTTAATGATAGGGGAACCAGGGGTGCGGGGTGAACTGACCCACTACCAAATGACTGGATAGTCATGCTGAAATTTCGTCGCTTAGTCACAATTGTCAAAATAGGGAACCCCAAACATGCTTGGTTTATTACTATAAATTGTTCATAATGGATGATTGGGGGGTACCCCATTTTGAGAACCCTCCCATATTTCCATCATGGTCATGGAGCCTAGTGACTGGATAGTGATGAATATGAATTAGTGTTGGTTAGTGCTGGCTCATGGTAAAAGATGCTTTAATTTTGTTTGTGAAAGATGGTTCATGGTGAATGTTGATTAAAACACTAACTATTACCGATTAGTCAGCCATCCCTAAACAACTAAAACAAATCAGCTATAGATACTTGACAACGGTTTTTACTATGGACAGTGGTTAATAATGTATGAACCATCGCTAATGACGAGTCATCAAACTTAATCAAATCGAACAAACTAATTAACTATAGTACTGACAAGCCATTATTATTCATTAACCAATACTGATAATATATATCGAAACAAATCTAACTAACAAACCAACAAGCCACTATAACATGCCAACAGGAATCTTATATCCAACTAACTTACTAATTAACTCATGAATCATTATGTACTAAGTAATTATATCTAAGTAAATCCAATCATTATATCTAACCTATTAATCAACCATTTTATATACTAACTATTATATAACTGACCCTTATATCTGAGTGGTGGTTTCTAAAAATGGGGGTGCCCATTTTATCATCATCGTAAAAAAAAACATTGAAAAGAATAAACCAACCATAAATTTGGGGTCCCCAGTTCTGAGAAACACCGTATCTAAGTAGACTAAGTAGATCTGGGGTCCCCCTAGAATATATACTAAACTATGATTAATGATCAGTAGAAACAAATAACTCCGACTCCAACCCTAGCATCAGCTTCGGCTCCTCTGCGTGCCGCTCGTTTTGCCCGTGGTTCCGCTTGGCTGCGCGGGCGCCGGTCCATGGCTGAAGCGACGGCATGGTGAGGGGGTGGATGATGGTTGGTTCAATGTGCTTGACAATGGCAGGTTGATGGCTAAATTATGGTAAGTTGATGGCTGGTCATCTAGTTAAATAGGATGGTTCTCCGGTGAATATACCGATAATCGATGGCTAATTGATGCTTAACTGGTTGCAAATGCTTGATGATGGTGAAGTTCATGAATGGCTGTAGCTAATGGTTCATTGACGGCTAAATGTTGTGGTTAGTGAATGGCTAAACACGATGGTTAATAGATGGTTGACCAGTCAATAATGGCGAAATTGATCTAAGTGATGCAACTCAATGCTACAACACTGCAATGAAGTGGACTGCGTTGGGAGATGATTTATGGAAATAAATGGCTGGAACTACACTGCGATATCCAATGTAATCTTGCAGTTGTTGTTTCTTGAAGCTGACCTTCCAGCTGCAGCCATTTGCAATGGCCAATCGTTCCGTGACACATCAAAGCCATGAATAGCCACCACTCGATTAGATGACCAACCAGTTGTGTTGCTGCAACTGCTGCTGTTGCTTGCGTCGCAGTAGTCGTAATAGCAGCAGCAGCAGC